>JAUDYJ010000006.1:12725523-12998023 GCA_030761175.1 Masticophis lateralis | reverse complement strand
TTTAAATAGGGGCAGTGAGGTGCTCCAGTTTTTTTTTTTTTTAATTTGATTTATATGCCGTCCTTCTCCAGAGACTCAGGGCAGCTTACAATGCGTTAAGCAATAGCCTTCATACTTTTGTATATTTTACAAAGTCAGTTTATTGCCCCCACAAACTGGGTCCTCAGTTTACCTACCTTAGAAAGGATGGAAGGCTGAGTCAACCTTGAGCCTGGTGAGATTCGAACTTACTAATTGCAGACAACTGGAATTAAATTACAATGCATTAGCCTGCTGAGCTATCCAGGCTCCCTATATGGGGGCCTCAGTTAAGCCCCCATATACTTCAAGGCATTTTTTTGGACTCCAAACCCCCAAACTTTAATTTAGCTGATCTCAGACCGCTCGGCAGCCTGGGCACTCCAACAAACCACGCTGAGACGAGATGCTCGAGCAAACAGAAAAGCAGTTTATTTTCGTCTTCCAGGAAGCCGTAGATTACGCTGAGTTCACCAAAAGGGATAACACAAAGTCGGCGTTGGGATTCCCTCACCCCAACTCCGTTTAAATAGCCGCGCTGTACAACCAGCCAATCAGCGCTGCTTCCAGGTTCCACCCCACCCATTATGCAAAATTGCAATTAATCATGGTTAGCCTAGCCCGTCCGCAGCATGACCGACCGCCTAACTCGTGACACCCCCTCCACCATTGTGCCCATGTGTTTTCTCTTGATAGCAGGTGTGTTCTCTCCACCCCACCTAGCAGGTAAGTCCTTTGGTCTGATGTGTCAAGCTGGGCAGGCTTGACAGCTGAAAGTTGATGAAAGGCTTAAGTGCGGTTTGTGTATTTGTCCCTTAAAATGGCTTGTCCCAAAAGTGCTTTTTCCAAAGGGAACTGGACTTTCTGTGTTTTTTCTCTTGAAGAGGTTTCGCTTCTTATCCAAGAAGCATCTTCAGTTCTGACTAAATGGCAGGGAATGAAAGGGATATGAATCCTGAATATAAAACCTGAAGAAGCTTCTTG
The DNA here is from genome assembly GCA_030761175.1 of Masticophis lateralis. NCBI lineage: Eukaryota > Metazoa > Chordata > Lepidosauria > Squamata > Colubridae > Masticophis > Masticophis lateralis. Next base: position 12,997,021 of record JAUDYJ010000006.1, on the reverse strand, counting down.
GATGAAAAGCGAAAGGTTTTCAAAGGAAAAAAAAACAGACAAGAAAGTCCAGTTACCTTGGGGAAAAAACACCTTTGGGACAACCATTTAATAGTTGACCCACACTCTGTCAAGGACCTCCGAGTAGTCATTTTAAAAGATCTAAGCCCCAGAGCTCACTGTAACATCATTGCAAAAAAAGGCATTAAGAATTGTCAACCTTATTTTATGAAGTTTTCTCTCTGGTAACACTATACTTCAAACTAGGACATACAAAACCTTTGCCAGACCTATCCTTGAATACTGCTCACCTGCCTGGAACCCTCACTGTATTTCAGGCATCAATACATTAGAGAGGGTCCAGAGATACTTTACTAGAACAGTACTCAAATCCTCTGCTCGAAATAAAATTCCCTATACCACCAGGCTTAAAATTTTAGTCCTGGATAGTGTTGTGACCCAGGCCCAAATAGTTAGTATTAACAGTTCGAAAATAATCAGACTATATTAGAACAGCTGAGAATTAACTCATTCTCAGCATAGTCCAAACTAAATTAAAGCAAATTCTTCAAAACACCAATCCTCAGTTTATCACCGACCTTGGAATAATTAGGCAAACTGCCAAAGGCTTTTCTTGGCAAAAGTTCAGAAGCAGAAAACACTGACAAGAAATGAATACAGTGAAACAAGAAGCAAATCTCTCAACGTTGTTTTCCGGCAAAGAGGCCAAGAGCCATTGCTAGTCTTTTAAGCCTTATGGGAGGGGTCAGTCATCTCTTGGCCCTAATCCCGAGTCATCCTATCTGCTCCTGTCTTCTGGCAGCTCTACTCATACGTGCACTAGGAACAGGCTCCTCCTGTTCCTCTGCCTCTCAGCCTCTGGAGGCTCCGAAGTCCACACATCACTCCCTGATGGCCCTGGCCCCATCTTTGCCTCCGACGCAGAGCCCTCATCCGGGCCTTCCCCAGCCTTCAGGACTGGCCCATGTTCCTCCTCAGCCTCATTGCTGTCTGACTATGCTGCCAGCTCTGCAGGCTGCTGGCGGACCACAACAGATAGCCTTGAATACGCCATCTACATTCCAACCTAAGTTTAGTGCACAAGATTATTTACCATAACATCCTACCTGTTAATGAGTACTTTAACTTCAACCGTAATAACGCAAGGGTTATCAATAGATTCAAACTCAATGTAATTTGTTCTAATCTTGATTGTAGGAAAATTTGACTTCTGCAATAGAGTAGTAAATGTCTGGGACACTCTACCTGATCCTGTTGTTAGTCTCTCTAACCCCCATACCTTTTACCTTAAACTGTCTACTGTGGAACTTTCATGTTTCTTAAGAGGTCCCTAAGGGGGCATGCATAAGCGCACGAGCATGCCTACTGTCCCTGTCCTACTGTCCCCATTTATATGTAATCATTCTATGTGTTTATGGCTATATTTTGCTTATTTATATCCTTTTATTTGTGCCTATTTTTTTTCCTGTGTCCACGTCTATACTGTTATTTGTTTCCTTGTACTTGTTGACAAACAAACAAACAAATAAACAAACCATGACCTGGATTGACTGAGAATCTCTATAGACATTTAAAATGGCCAGATTATTCAGAAAACAAAGGCAATTTCTCACACTGAAGGTAGGGCTTAAAATAAAAGCGCACAACATTTTCATGTCCAACTTGCCCTTTTCAACAGTGTGATGGGGAGAGACCAGTGCTCCGAAAAGTATTTGACAGAGCCAGGATGAACCCCACCCAAGGCAGAGGTGGTATTCAGCCAGTTCAGACCGGTTTGCCTGAACCGGTAGCGGAAATTGGGGGGGCTTCCCCCCCCCCACTCAATGCCCTCCTATTTAGGCACATTTTTGAGGCCAGGCGCATGCGTGGAAGGCACATGCACGTGTAGCGGTGGGCACATGCAAGGCGAACCGGTGATAACAAAATGTGAGACCCATCACTGACCCAAGGGTTAATGTTTGTTTCCTGGAAAAGCAATAGCTGACTTTTCATCTAACAATCATAGGATGGTTGTTAGATTTTTTTTTAAAAAAAAAAAAGTCTATTGGGAGTCTTTGAAAAGAATTTTAGGCCAGTGGTCCTTTTGGGTACCAGGGATCGGTTCCGTGGACCGGTTCTCATCAGCTAGCCATGCCCTAATCTCTCCCCTGGTATAGTTGACAAAGCGAGGAAAGCTCATGGTTTAGAGGTTAATACATCTACCTAATATGCAGGCAGCCCGGGTTCAAATCCCAGAAGGGTATGGCTAGCTGATGAGAGCTAAGTAGCTTGAAATAGATCTATACTAGTGTCCCTTTATTTCTTTGTCAGTAAATATAAATTTGACATAAAAATAGTTTGTCATGAAAGCGACTGCCTGTGAGGGCTCCTGGATTAGGTCTGAAAGGCGAAAGCAGAAGCGGGATGCTCAGTCCCATAATTGGGTAGACCAGGTTGCACTGATAGACTCATCTCAACAACAACAACAACAACAACAAAACAATTAACTTAAGCTATTTGTGTTAAATATTAAGCAAACAAAACTTGATTATGTTATAGTTCCATCATGTGCAGAGTTTTACCTTGTTTCATTGATTGGGAATACGCTATGCGAAAACAATCTTGATTTGCACCATGCAGGAAAAAAAATATTGCACTATTATTATTTTTTTTCTACCAATTTGTGTGTGCTTTGATGTAAGTGAATTTCCTTTCGATGTTTATTTCAAGAGAGAGGAGAGTCTCAAATAGATTCCTTTACATGAAATGTGATAAATGCGATAATTACTTAGTTTAGAGGTGGCCAAGAATTGTGAGAACATCTTCTATATTAAATAATTATCATTTCAACAGTCCACAACCTTCTTGGTTTCTGAGATTCTTATTCAATCCCCAGGATAGCTTTCAGGAGGGATTTCTGGATTTCTCCGTTTGGGCTTATTCAGTTAAGGAAATATGGGTAGCAGTGGAGGGTTTCAAAATTTTTTACTACCGGTTCTGTGGGTGTGGCTTGGTGGGCGTGGCATGGTGGGCATGGCAGGGGAAGGATACTGTAAAATCTCCATTCCCTCCCCACTCCAAGGTTAGATTATTACAAAATCCCCATTTCATCCTGATCAGCTGGGACTTGGGAGGCAGAGAATAGATGGAGGTGGGGTCAGTCAGAGGTGGTATTTACTGGTTCTCCGAATTACTCAAAATTTCTGCTACCAGTTCTCCAGAACTGGTTAGAACCTACTGAAACCCACCTCTGATGAATAGTCAAGAAAAGTTCAGGTTGATGGAAATCATGAAGGCAAACATCAGCAACAGTAACAACTTCTGACAGCAATAAAAGAAGTTCAAAAACATCATACTGATAGGCTTTGAAAAAGCAGATTTCCATAGTGATTTTTCCATATTGTTAAAATTGCAGTTATAACCTTAAAAATCCTTTTCTACGTAGAATCCAGCTTTCATATCCATCTCTCTAAATGAAGCCAGTTTGGTCTAGACCAGGGGTGTGAAACTGGTGGCCCACAGGCCAAATGCGTCACATGCAGGCCACGCCCATCCCAGCTCCATGAAGGGAAAAAGATTTCGCGATACGTCATGTGACAGCAATGTGACGCCACGAGTTTGACACACATGGTCTAGAGCAGGGCTGTCAAACTCCTGGCCCGCAGGCTGTATGCATCATGTGCTGGCCACATCCACCCCCAGTTTAGCGTATTGGGAAAAGTCCCAGTACGTCATATGACGCTGCTGTGATGATGTGATTTTGACACCCCTGGTCTAGAGCTTAAAGCATTAGGTTAGAAACTGGGAGAGTATGAGTTCCAGTCCCACCTTAGGCATAAAAGCAAGTTGGGTGACTTTGGGCCAATCACTAGGTGGCTGAGAGTTCTAGTCCAGGGGTGAAATGCTCCCGGTTCGGACCGGATCGCCCAATCTGGTAGCGATGGAGGCAGGTGGTTCTGCTTCTCCTCACATTCCTCCGAAGTCAACAAAGCCACCCCCTTGATCTCTGTTGGCTCCAGCTCTGGCTCGTTCTCTTCTGCAGATTCAGACTCCAAGGGGGCCACGACACAGCCTCTGGAAATCATGAAAGGGGACTGTGCTCTCACGTGGCCTCTGGAACTTCCAAGAAATTGCAGGAGAACACGGCATGCTTTGGTGCAATTTTTGGAGACTGAAAAAGCTTAAGAAGTGCATTCTTCAAGAATGAAGGCCTCATAGGACCCAGAGCAGTCTGCTTGGAGTTAAGCAGCATATGGAAACTTCTGGGGTGCATTCACTGGTGGGATTCAGCTGGTTTGGGCCGGTTCAGGTGCTGGCTGTCTGGCTGTCTGGCGCTGCTCCTTCCCACTCCACTCCTTCCAAAAGTTCCCACATGCCCCAATTTGGCTTCCAGGTAAACATAGAGAGGCCTACTAGGCCCAAAATGGGGCCCGGGGGATACAGAATGGTCCTCCACAGCCCTTTTTTGCTCCCAGGAGGCTGCATGGAAGCCTACTAGGCCCAAAAAGGGGCATGGGGGGGGCAGTGCATCCCCGGCACCCTGTTTTTGCTCCCAGCGGAGTGCAGGAGGCCAAGTGCTGCCTGTCACACTCCCTGGCCATGCCCACCACGGCCAGGGCCACCCAGCCAGTCACTAGGGCAGAGAACCGGTTGTTAAATTATTTGAATCCCACCACTGGGCACATTGAACCACTGCAGCAATTGTGCCACTCCCCAAGACTCTACGCCAGGCTGCCACCAAGTGCCATCGTTCACAGTGACCTAGTTGAGCGGAGAACAGAGAATTATTTCTGTTTTGTTCAGGGGGAGTGGAGGGTGAGATGCCAGCAGAGTTAAACCTAAAAGATTCACCATCACTGATACAGGGAGGCTCAGATGGGTGAGCTTTTGTCTTAACCAGCTGAACCTGAAATAATGGGGCAATGCCAAGGGCACAAAACAAAAGGGTAGATATTAGGGATTTTGTCTGCCATCCTGTCATGCAATCTCCAGGCAAGACAAGCTGTCCTTGGGATTGATGAAGTCGGTCTGAGAAAATAGGAGGGAGTGAAATACATTTTACATGCACATAGAGTTTCTCACGCTGGGGGAGTTGGGGAGGTCAAAGGAGGTTGGAAACAAGCTAATGGGTTGGCAGGAAGAGAGCTCTACTTTGGAAGTGTGGTGATAGAAATGGAGAAGATCAGAACTAGCAAAGTAGGCTGGATTGAGGCACTTTTCACTGCCAAAGATCTGAAGGATCTAGGGATGATGATTTATTTATTTATTTAGCGTATGGCTGGTCACACACAGTATTAAAACACTTCATTTTTACTGGTTAAAAACAATTAAAACAATAAAAAAAAGCAGTAAGAAAACCTAAGAGGAAAACAGAAGTAAGATTTCAAAGTTTAATGTCGAGTTTGGAGATCCAGTCAGTAGCTGCCGTTGTTATGCAGAGGAAGTCCCTAGAATCTCCTGGATACCTTCTGTTAGAGCATTCCCTCACTATATGCTGGATAGTCTGTTGAGGGGCCCTGCAATCACATTGTGCTGAAGGTATCTTTCCCCATTTATACAAGGAGTCAGCACACACCCCATGAGTTGTTCTAATTCTGTTATATGTCACCCATATGTGTCGGGGTAGGCTAAATCCTGGGGGTATACTACTAGGACTGATACGCTCAGAGATCTCTTGGGGGGAACAGCTACTCCACGCCTCCATCCACTTTTGTGTGGTGTTCTGATGATCGGCCATCAACTTAAGCGCTATCAAGAGTGGTGGATTTCTTGACTTTAATCGGCATCTGAAGAGATCAGGAATGTATCCATGTATGGGTAGAGAGGAGTTTAACAGGATCTTACTATACTCCCGAATGAGAGCTTCTTGTCGTTGTAAGTGCGGGGGAAGTATGTGACTAAGAACTGGTAGCCAGTAACTAGGTGTAGATTTTATGCACCCAGTAATTAGCCTCATCGTATGGTTAAGTTGAACATCAACAAGTCCTGTATGTGAGCTGTTTATCCATACAGGTGCACAGTATTCCGCTGCAGAGTAGCAAAGCCCGAGGGCTGCACATTGTTCCGCATAGTTTTTGTAGGATGTTATTTCTGCTGTTAACCTTGGCAGCCATATTCTGAATATGTTTTTAAAGGACATGGATAGGGATGATGATGAATGGAATGGAATGGAATGGAATGGAATGGAATGGAATAGAATAGAATAGAATAGAACAGAACAGAACAGAACAGAACAGAACAGAACAGAACAGAATAGAATAGAATAGAATAGAATAGAATAAAGGAACCAGAGCCGCAGGTTGCTGATCCCTGTACTATATGGATACTACTAGATATGATCTTGCACTAAGGCTATGGAGAGACGAACATTTCAGGTATGACCACAATGAACTAAGGTTCAAAGGAGAGCAGTACAGCTAGATCAAATAGAATGCATCCCATTCACTGTGAATGCAAAGATAGTTGCACTTGTGTTAATTTTACCATTACCCCCTCAACTTAAAATAGCACTTCAGATATAGGCATGGTAGAAGATCAAAGGAGCCTGCAGGAGGTGTCAACAAATTATAAAGTAAGGAAAGAGTTCATTTAAATTCCCTTCTCCCATGTTGCATTTGCTTATTCTGAGTGGGTTCTCCTGCCAGCCTAGGAATATATTCATCTTCATTTTTACCAGCCTCAGACCTTTAACTAAGTCACTTGTGGCTCTGTGCATTACTCCATCTTTAAGTGAGTTATAAAGGGCACCAGTAATTCATGAGGATAATGTATCCTTCTGTCAGATCACTGTAGCGCCTGTTTTTCCCAGGGTACTCGACTTCATCTGATGTAATTTGAAATTGATCTCTTTGAGGTTTTTTTTAAAAAAAACTGATAGGAAAACTTTTGACATCACCTTCAAAAGTTTTGCTGCATCGATTTCTAAGTCTGATTCTTTGCCCGAAGCACCAGAAAAATGAAAGTCATTCCAAAGGTAGGATGCTAGTTTAATATCCAGATGAGTGTCTTGACGTGATCTTTGCAAGCTGATTAGATCTGTAGTCATGACTGTAAAGGAAGACCAGTATCCCCACAATCACATCTGGGTGACTGAGTTCTTACCCCTGGCTTCACAGTTTCTTTACAAACACACGCCTGTTCCTTTGTGCCTCTTGAGTGACCCCTGTGGCTGTCAGGAGATGCCTTCTAAATTAGAGCTGAAGATCTTGCTCAAATGAGATGTAATTTTGGCTATAGATTCCTGTGAGTGCTTCAAAAGAAGAGGGGGGATATGGGGAGACTCCGATGGGTAAGTTTTTGTCTTAACCAGCTGAACCAGGGGTGGGCTGCTGGGAGTTTGCAGGGGTTAGGGAAAATTCTAGCTAAGATTCTGTGCAGTTCGGAGAACCCACAAATCCCACTCCTGGATGGCCCTGCCCACCCCACCCCACCCCTCCCAGGAGTCCCCATGTGGCCTGTTTTGGATGCAGGTAAGTGCAGAGCTTGAGGAGGTTGAAAAACGGGCCTACCGGAAGTTCAGAAAGGCCAGAATCGGGCCTGTTTCTGGCCTCCAGAGGGCATCTGGAGCCTGGGGAGGCCATTTCCACCCTCCTGGAGGCTCGAGGACAGCCTCTGGAGCCCAGGGAGGGCAAAAACGCCACCCCCGCCATGGTGCAGGAAGCTGACTAGGCCACCCCCACCATGGCCACCCCCACCCAGAGATCCCTTTGCTAAAATTTTTGAAGCCCATCCCTGAGCTGAATAGAAATAGTAGGACAGTGCCGATGGAACAAAGGGGTGGACGAAGGGGGAGAAAGATAGATAATCTAAAAAGGTGGAAAACTAGGTTAGGAAAGACATCCTTTGATCTTTCTTCCCAACACTAGCCACCGAGATAGGTACACATCCTTTTCTGTGCCTCCTGCCATATACCTAAAGAGCAACTGTCCCAAAGGTGTTTTTTCAGGAACAGGAACCAGGAGCACTACTCAGGTGACCCTGAGGACAGAGATAAACCTCCAAATGCTTCAACTATCTTCTAAAACAGGGGTGTCAAATTCCCGGCCTGCGGGCCAGATGCGTCACATGCTGGCCATGGCCACACCTGGTTTAAGCAAAGGAGGGAAAAGTCATAATACGTCCAAAAGTGGGCTACTGGGGATTCGCAGGGCTTCGGGAGAACCTGTAGCTAAGATTCTGTGCAGTTTGGAGAACCCCCAAATCCCACTCCTGGATGGCCCCTCCCACTCCACCCCACCCCTCCCAGGAGTCCCCGTTTTGGATGCAGGTAAGTACAGGGTGCGTGCAGAGGGTTGTGGAGGGCAAAAAATGGGCCTACTGGACGTTCCAGAGACTGGGGGGAGGGCAAAAATCCCCCCACTGTGTTGCAGGAGGATGACTAGACCATGCCCACTATGGCCACGCCCACCCAGCAATTGGGCAGAGAACCCCTTGCGAAAATGTTTGAAGCCCACCCCTGGATACATCACGTGACACTGCCGTGATGATGTGAGTTTGACACCCTTGGTCTAAAAGGATGCAAATGACCAGCTGTCCGCAAGGAATATAAATCTTTCCATTCCCTACTATCCTGTCAGAGCTGAAGAAGCTTCTTGGATGAAAAGGGAAACAACTTCAAAAGAAAAAAAAACAGAAAGTCCAGTTGCCTCCTGAAAAAGCACCTTTGGGACACCCGTGACCTGGCTGACTGAGAATCTCTACAGACTAAAGAACAACTGGAAGAAACTCCTATAAGCCAATGTTTCTCAGCCTTAACAACTTTAAGATGTGTGAACGTCCAACTGCCAGAATTCTCCAGTCAACTTACAAGATGAGGAGCAGCATCAGCTGCCTCTGGATTTTGGCTCCTACCCCATTAAGAAGGATGCAGTGGTGAATGGAAGGAGCACCAGGTGGAAACAGAGAGATAAAAATGTACATTACACCAATGGGAAACAACTTGGTAGATCTGCAGAGTAAGCATGAGATTAGATATTTTGAGTACTGTTTGAAGGGAATATTTCCCAGGTCATTGTTTGCTGTTGCTTCTTCTCCTCTCTTAGGAGGCTTATAAATCTCCAATCTCTCTGGAGCCCACACTGCATATCGGACATTAATACAATTGAGCGAGTCCAGAGATATTTCACAAGAAGAGTCCTCCACTCCTCTGCTCACAACAGAATCCCTTATGCCACCAGGCTTGAAATTTTGGGCTTAGACAACTTAGAATTACGCCGCCTTTGGTCTGACCTAAGTGTAGCTCATAAAATCATCTGCTACAGTGTCCTACCTATCAATGAGTACTTCATCATCAACCACAACAATACACGAGCATACAATAGATACACACTTAAGGTAAACCACTCCAAACTCGATTGCAGGAAATACGACTTCAGTAACAGAGTGCTCAATGCCTGGAACGCACTACCTGACTGAGGTTTCATCCCCAAACCCCCATAACTTTAATTTTAAACTGTCTACTGTGGACCTCACCCCATTCCTAAGAGGTCTGTAAGGGGTGTGCATAAGCGCACCGATATGCCTGCCGTCCCTGTCCTACTGCCCCCATTTATTCATATCCATTAATGTATTCATAATCATGTTTATACTTTTATCTGTTATCTTATGCATGCTTGACAAAATAAATAAATAAAATAAAATAAAAATCAATAGGATGATGTTGACCAAACCAAATAGTGATTCTGTGAATGAAAATGCCTTGTTATAGTCTTCCCTCTGCACAGGTGCTTATTAATTGATGACATTGCTGTTGATAGACGAGAGAATTCATGCTCTGATTGGCAAATGCCATAATTTTCATTTTGGAATAAATAATTTCCAGTTAGTCCTGCCTTACGATGGCATTCAAGCCACTCTTAAGTCCAAAAGGTTTTCTTGGGAGAATTATTGTATCCTCTGCACCTAATAGTTGGGCAATATTTCTCTTTGCCAGTTTTAGGTGGCTTTTAAGCTGGTCTACTCTGCCATTTGTACAAAAAAAATAATAAATTTAAAAGGAGGTCATATTCAGCCTTGGCTTACATTTGGAATATGGTGCAGTCAGGTATCCTTGGAGACTATATCTTAATCTGAGTGATTTTTTTCCTCAGGTAATGCATAAATAAGAAATAATGGTCAGTGGTCCTTTCCTTTCCTTTCCTTTCCTTTCCTTTCCTTTCCTTTCCTTTCCTTTCCTTTCCTTTCCTTTCCTTTCCTTTCCTTTCCTTTCCTTCCCTTCCCTTCCCTTCCCTTCCCTTCCCTTCCCTTCCCTTTTCTTCCTTCCCTTCCCTTCCCTTTTCTCCCTTCCCTTCCCTTTTCTTCCTTCCCTTCCCTTCCTTTTTCTGCCTTCCCTTTTCTCCCTTCCTTTCCCTTCCTTTCCCTTCCCTTTTCTCCCTTCCCTTTCAAATTACAGGCTATGACTGATAATCTGCTTTTAAAATTCCTAATAGCCAAATTACAATTATTATGCAAAGTCCTACAATAGACAGCTATACGGCTTGTTAAATGACTTTGCCGTCTTTTCCTCCTTTTTCTTCTTTTCTTTCTTTTTTTCTGCCGAGCATAATCATTTTCCTTTATTAGCTGAAGGATTTCATAATTTAAGGGAGATGAGAACCTATAAGTCACTTGTTCAAATAAGGAACATGGATATTGCAAACATTAAATTCTCCCATAAAAATGTTAAGGCATCATTAAACTAGGTTCAGATTAATGCAATCCAGTCAACTCGGGATAGGTATTACCTGTAATAGGCTGAAACAATATCCAGTGATATAGGATGTATAAGATTTTACTCTGACCAATTTATACCCCCCATAAAATATACAGGTATCACTCAAACCGTCATTAACTGTGCATGCCTTGTATTAAATCAAGTCAGTTTGATAAAGAGGGGAAGAAAAGTCTTCCCTGCCTGATTTCACATGTTTCTCATCTCTATTATCTGTCACCAAGCATTTTATTTCTAATTTGAGACAAATAAGCACTCCATTCTGGTAACAGCTGACCTGAGAACACTTGACTTACCAATCTGTTTAGATGTCTGGCAAATTTATGTGTGCATGCTAAGATCTTACTCTATCTTATTACTTCCCCACCGAGCCTCTGAAACTCAGCACGACTCCTCTTCTGAATAGAGCAAAAGGGCAGAGCAACGTATTATCTTGGCAAATGTGTCTTCCCAACCCTGATTTAAGGAGATAAAAAGAATGCCAGGAATGGACTGCATTTTGAAGAAGGGAAGAAAGAAATGAGATGCTTAAGGCCTCCTCCTGCTTACAGTGTTCATCCCTGAAGAAGCTTCTGCCTTCGGAGCCCACCAAAAATGGATAGTTAGAAATAGCTGGTGGGAGGAAGGATTTTCAGGATTAAACAGAAACAGGAAGAGGAGGGAAATTGTTTGTGGACTTGCTTTCTATCATGTGAAGCAGCCTCTATTTTCCCTGTGCATGTTTGGTTTTGGTCCGAGTTAAAAATTCATGGTTGCCACAAGTTTTATTTTGTTTTCTTGCAATGGGTTTTTTTTTAGTCCTCTGTTCTTTAAAAAAAAACCTCTTTGAGGGGGCTTTTGAATTGACATCTTATTGACTGGCAGTCTTTATCTTGGCTGCTATGATACTTTCCAATGTTGTTGTAGTTTTGTTGTTGTTAGTTGCAAAGTCGTGTCCGACCTATCGCGACCCCATGAACAACGTATCCAAGGAGCCTGGATAGCTCAGCAGACTAAAAGCATTGTGATTAACTCCAGCTGTCTGCAATTACTGTAAGTTTGAATCTCACCAGGCTCAAGGTTGACTCAGCCTTCCATCCTTTCTAAGGTAGGTAAATTGAGGACCCAGTTTGTGGGGGCAATAAGCTGACTTTGTTTAAATATACAAAAATATGAAGGCTATTGTTTAACGCATTGTAAGCTGCCCTGAGTCTCCGGAGAAGGGTGGCATATAAATCAAATTTTTTTAAAAAAAGTTCCTCCAGGCCTTCCTGTCTTCTACTATCCTCTGGAGTCCATTTAAGTTCACGCCTACTGCTTCAGTGACTTCATCCAACCACCTCATTCTCTCCCATCCCCTTCTTCTTTTGCCCTCAATCTTTCCCAGCATTAGAGTCTTCTCCAGTGAGTCCTTCCTTCTCATTAGGTGGCCAAAGTATTTGAGTTTCAGGATCTGGCCTTCTAAAGAGCAGCCAGGGTTGATCTCCTCTAGGACTGACTGGTTTGATCACCTTGCAGTCCAACGGACTCACAGGAGTCTTCTCCAGCTCCATAGTTCAAGGGCCTCAATTCTTTGGCGTTCAGCCTTTCTTATGGTCCAACTTTCACAGCCATACATTGCAACTGGGAAAACCATAGCCTCGACTATACACACTTTTGTTGGCAGGGTGATGTCTCTGCTTTTTAGTATCCTGCCTAACTTTGCCATAGCTTTCCTCCCCAGGAGCAAGCGTCTTTTAATTTCTTGGCTGCAGTCCCCATGTGCGGTGATCTTGGAGCCCAGAAAAATAAAATCTGTCACTATCTCCATTTCTTCTCCATCTATTTGCCAGGAATTGAGAGGGCCAGATGCCATGATCTTAGTTTTGTTAATGTTGAGTTTCAAGCTTTTCTGATGTGGCTTTACATTATTTGTTGCCAGTGGACTTTTGGCTGGCTAAACTACAGTCCCCACAAGTCCAGACCAAATTTACCAATGGTGAAAGATACTAGGAATTTGTTTAGCGATACCTTGAGTGTTATTGATTCTCAATTGTGAGTCCTTGTGGCACAGTGGCTAGAATGCAGTATTTCAGGCTAATTCTGCCCAACTGCCAGGCGTTCAATCCTCACAGTATTTTGGCAGTTCAAGTCTCACCGGTTCAAGTTGACTCGGCCTTCCATTCTTTTGGGGTCAATAAAATGAAGACTCAGATAACTGGGGACAATGTGCTGACTTAGAGAAGGCTGTAAAGCACTATGAGGTAGTATATAAGCCTTTGTGTTATTGCTAAAAACCAGCTTTTCCTCACCTTTTGCAGGTTAAGATGTGTGGACTTCATGGGTGGCTGGAGAAATTGGGGAACCGAAGTCCACACACCTTAAAATGGAGAAACACTGAACTAGACCAATGTAGAGGCTACAGTGAATTTGCTTAGCAGAATAATAGACTTGGAAGAGATCTTGGAGGTCTTTTAGTCCAACACTCTGCTCAAGAAGGACACCTATCTCATTCTGAATCACTGTCCAATCTCTTCTTAAAAGTCTCCAGTGTTGGAGCACCCATAAGTTCTGGAGGTTAACTATTCCACCAATTGATTTTTCCATCGGGAAATTAATTCTCTCCTTGATTAGTTTCCATCCATTGTTTCTTGTTCTGCCTTCAGGTGCTTTGGAGAATAATTTGACCTCCTCTTCTTTGTGGCAGCTCCTCAGATATTGGAACAACTGCTATCATGTCAACCCTAGACCTTCTTTTCACTAGACTAGACAAACCCAATTCTTGCAACAGTTCTTTGTATGTTTTAGCCCCAGCCCCCACCCATTGATTGTCTTTGTCACTCTTCTTTGCACTCTTTCCAGAGTTTCAACATCTTTTTTAGATTGTGGTTATCTAGTCAAATACAGTAACAAAACATCTCCATGCAAGCAATCAAGCCGAAAGAGCATCAAAGACTCCACCACTCAACTGTGAGCTACGGATATTCTCTTCCTAGGACAAAAAAAAAAAAAATAGATATCCATACTGATGGAAGAGAGGCAGAATGTCTGGGGAAAGCTGCTGAAGAGCTCTAAAACTTTTTATTTGTTTGTTTGTTGGTTTGGGATGATTACTCTGATCGTTTTAGATAAATAAATAAATAACTTTATTGTCATTGTACGTGAATACACTGTCACTGCATTTTTGTATTTACCAGCTGAGCTTTTATTTTTGGACTATTAGACTTATGGTAGTTTGCCAGACCTTTATCAGTAAGCTATTGCGCATGTCTACATTCCTTTCTTCTTCTCTAACTTTATTCTTTGTTCGCCTGCCAAGAGAGGTAGCCGGGAAAACTGCCAAAATGTAACTACTTTAGATAGTGATTTGTTTTTATTTCTTTACAATTAATATGAGTTTTTCATTAGAATGTATTTTTGGTTTATTTTCTCTTACAAAGTATACTCAAGGAAAAAGCCACAATCCACCTCTAATTAAGGGCAATTACCCCAGGATGGGAACGGGGCTGATTGCCACTCTGACATACACGGTATACCCATACAACGAAATTCACTTAACACCCAAAGACCAGGTCCAACACACATAATCCCCAAACACACTCCCACCCACCACAATTCTCCACCCCTAAACCACCCAAACATCCACACAACAGACCAAATAATGCTATCCAACAGCTCACTGACGGTGGGCCCTTTAGTTCATTGTTGAGTTCAATTATAGCTCTGGGATAAAAACTATTCAGAAAAAGTGTAGTCCAAGTTTTAATTGTTCTGTATCTTCTGCCAGAAGGCAACAGTCCAAAAAGATTGTAAGCAGGGTGGGAAGAATCTCTGAGAATGTTATGCAACTTTCTCAAACAGCAAGATTTGAAGATGTCGTCCAGGGCTGGTAGCTGGAGTCTGATGATATTCTGGGCAGTTTTAATAATTCTCTGTAGAGAATTATTAAATAAGTCTGCTGCAGAGCTGGTCCCATACCATGCAAGAATGCCATATGTCAGGACACTCTCCATGGTGCTGTGATAGTAAGACAGAAGTAAATGCTGAGATAGATGTATCTTCCTGAGCATTCGCAGGAAGTACAGCCTCTTCTGTGCCTTCTTCACAAGCATGTTAGCATTCCATGAGAGGTCCTCCGAGTTATAAATGCCCAGAAATTTAAAATTGAGAATGGTCTTTGTTAAATTATGAAGTTATAATCTGATAATGGATGCTTTTTGGCTACTTCCCTGGGTACTTCAATAGTTGGCTAGCACCTGTTGTTGCCTTGCAGGCAATCAGCACCTGTCATGTCCTCTGGTTCTTGACCTTATGAATAAGCTGTCCACCATCAAGCTGGATATCCATCTGCTGATAAAAAAGCAGAAATAGCCTCACTCCTCTTATTGATTTAAGTTGGAAGCAGCTACTCTGCTTTTGGTTCTTCCCTTCTTAAAATTCATTTTTATTGACTACATGGAAAACACCAAGAAAAAGAATATCTTCTGATCTTAACAGCAATGGAAATGGCTATTGATTGTTTGATGTTTAGTCCTATGCCTTCTTCTTTGTTTAGGAAAATTTATACGGCCGCCAGCTCACTCTCAGTAACTCTGGGTGGCTTACAAGGATAAAAACCCAATATAAAAACAATAAAAAGCAAACATCTTGCAGATGTTTCACCATCCAACTAGGTAACTTCATCATTGACATACTTCTGGGTATATTTTCACACTGGGCTCATCCAGTACTCTGAGCCATGGTTTGTTTTTATCCAGTCTGAACAGTGACTGTGACCTGGTTGGACAACCATTTGTCTGAAATGTTACAGGGCTTCCTGCTTAAGCAGGAAGTTGAATTAGAAGATCTCCAAGGTCCCTTCCAACTCTATTATTCTGTTAATCCCCCACCACAATTGAATGAGCCATTTGATGGTCTTCATCCATTCTAGAATCCCCAGGCCTGTTGGCAAAACCAAATCTTCAGAGCCTTTTGAAAGACTGTCAAAGTGGGAACCAATCATATCTCCATGGGGATGATGTTCCACAGGGAGGAAGCCACCATGGATGATGTTCCAAAGGAAGGGAGCCACCATGGAGAAGACCCTTCTTCTTGGTCCCATTAGATGGACTTTCTTAGGAGAGAAGACCAATAGCATTCCTTGCCTCTCCACTCTTGTGGGCCAGGTAAAAAGATGATCCTTCAAAATAACCTCGTCCTAAGCCTTGTAGGGATGTGGTGGCTCAGTGGCTAAGATGCTGAGCTTGTCAATCAGAAGGTTGGCAGTTCAGCAGTTTGAATCCCTAGCGCCGCATAACGGAGTGAGCTCCCATTACTTGTCCCAACTTCTGCCAACCTAGAAGTTCGAAAGCATGTAAAAAATGCAAGTAGAAGAATAGGGACCACTTTGCTGGGAAGGTAACAGCACTCCATGCACCTTCAGCATTGAGTCATGCCGGCCACAGGACCACGGAGACGTGTTCAGACTGCAGTGGCTCTTCGGCTTAGAAACGGAGATGAGCACCGTCCCTAGAGCTGGAAACGACTAGCACACATGAGCGGGGGGAACCTTTACCTTTAAGCCTTGTAGGGCTTTGAAGGCGACATATTAGGACACAAAATAACAGGACAAGCATCAGTGCAACAAAATCAGCAAGACGGTGGCTTTGTTTAGCATTCAAAGCAATGCTCCTTTCGTACATCTTGAAATATCGCATGCCTATACAAAAATGCCAGTGTTCAGTCACAACACTATTGATGGCAAGTTGCAGATTCTGGTCACTGCTACTTTTCTGTGGGCCTCTGGGGACCTGCCACATTGTATACAAATTGCAACTACTAGACATTTTCTAAGGGTGGGCTTTTATTGTCTATGTCAGGGGTCTCCAACCTTGGCAACTTTAAGACTTGTGGGCTTCAACTCCCAGAGTTCCTCAGCCAGCTTTGAACTCTGGGAGTTGAAGTCCACAAGTCTTAAAGTTGCCAAGGTTGGAGTCCCCTGATCTATGTTACAGCCAGATCAAACCAAATGATTACCAAATTACAAAATTCTTCTGCAAAAATAGACAGACTCATAGAAAGATCATAGCTGCTTCCCAGTTGGTGCAAAAGACCATCCTCTCTCAAAAAATCCAGGCTGCTAAAAGACATGAGACATTCTTTTTTAAAAAAAAAAAAAATTAAAATGATAAGGAAAAAGTTTTATTCTGTTTACGTGGGAGACGTATAAATCTCTCAATGATGAGTGACTAGAATGGCTCCCAAGCATATTTTTGTTTTACGCAGGGAAGGCAGCATAACAGCATGATGTGTGAACTGTGAATCACCATCGGCGGCTGATGAAAATGTTTCTCTTTGAGAAGGACAAGATGAAGTCTGTGGTCTGTCCAGACGGGTGTTATAGTTAGCAGCTTGTCAAGTGTTCTGTTTTTAGAACGAGGAAAATTTACCGCCTTGGGATGCGACCGTCATTTGGCTAAAGTTTCTTTTATGCCTTCCAAGAATTAAGAGGCTTGTGTTCGCTTTAAGCCAAGAGGCAGACATTTGCTTTACTCCTTTGGGAAATAAGAGGCCATGGATATCTTTATGCTAGTTTTATATTTATTTATTTTTAAATAAAGTTTGCTTTAAAACTTTGGTTTGACAACCCCTCCCACCAGCCAACATAAAAATTGTCAGCATCGGTTGCAATGTTCTTAAGCAGTGAGAAACTATTTTGTGTAGGGGTTAAAAAGCCACAAAACTAGAAACTGGGGGGACTTACGTTTTAGTTATGCATTAGACAGGAAGGCCAGTTGGGTGACTTTGGACCAATTCTTTTTTCTCAGCTCTTGGAAGAAGACCATAGCAACAGTTACATGCTAAGGGGTGGTGCTTTGGGAATGATACACCTTGAAAGTACAGTAGTGGCCAAAATTGTGGAAACCTTTTGGGAAAAGTGTATTTTTGAGGTTTGATGACTAATAACACCACTCTTTCTTTCTTTCTTTCTTTCTTTCTTTCTTTCTTTCTTTCTTTCTTTCTTTCTTTCTTTCTTTTCTTTCTTTCTTTCTTTCTTCTTCTTTTTCTTTTTCTTTTTTTTCTTTCTTTTTTTTTTTTTTTGGAGTTTCAAGATATCATATTCCACTGATGGAATGGCCTGGGAGTAGCCCAGGCCTTAACTCAATTGAAAATCTACGGAGCTGACTAAAAAAACTTGTTAGTCAGAAGTGACCCAGCAATAAAACCCAGTTAATAGAAGCAATCATTCAATCTTGGTTTCACATTAGAACCACTGCAGAACTAAAAGACTTGGTTCACTCCATGGGAAGACGTTGTAAGGCCGTAATTCATGCTAAAGGTTACCCAACTAAGGATTAACTGACATGGTGATAATTTTTGTATATCTCGTTTTTTCAAGGGTGATAATTTTTGTATATCTTGTAGGAAGTTAGCACCCACCCCACTCCAAGAAGAATGAAATATTTTAGGAAATATTAAAAAGGCGGAATATATTTCCCTGGATGAGAAATGGAGAATCATGTTTTAAAGACAAAGCAGCTTCCTACCTTCCCCACACCTTTGTCAATGGGCCATTAAGGTCTCAGCCAAGCCCACTCATTCCCCCCACCTTTGTCAATGGACCATCATCTGCAACACAATAGGACCCATCTAGCAACAGAAACTCCCCACATGGTACCTGGGAAGATTACATCAGCCAGCAAGGCTAGCTAAGACCTCCACCCCCTGGGAGTCTGACAACTATGACCTCTGACAGCAACCAATCAGGATACCCTTCCTGTGCCCCAGGAAGTTCAGGGCTCAGAGGGGCCATAAAACCCAAGGACTCACAGCATCGCTGCCCCTTTTCTGTTCAGGAACTCAAACCATGTGATCCTGTCCACCATTAAACCATCTTTCCAAGTAGTCTCCACATTTCCAGGGTCTTTTTTCCCATTTGGAGCTGAATCCAGAAGGACATTTCTTCCAACAATCTCATGTTTTTTACGTTTTTCACTTTTCTTCTTTACACTGTAACTGCTATTCTAATAGTGAATCCTTCATAAACATTATTGCATTACATTCTTGATTAAATTATCTTTCCATTGCTATATAATTTTATGGTACTACTCCCCCCAAAAAGTGCTGTTATTAGCTAGTTTTAGAAAATACACTTTTCCCAAAGTGTGTTTGGGAAAATTCACACAATTTTGGCCACTACTGTAAATAGTAAGGTGAAGAGTCCATCCAATAGGTATAGAGTTGGGTCAGTACTGCTGGGGCACCCACTTCTCTGCTCAGTGAGAGAGATGGAGCAGGTGATGTGGCCAAGGCAGCTTGAATCTGCATAGCTCTCTGATCTGCTCTGCATAGCTCTCTGATCTGCTCTGAGAGCTATCACTGTTTAACAAGTTACTTCCAAAAGGTGACATTGACATTATCAATAACATTGAATATTCCCAACACAGGATGAGGATGGTCTTAATAACAGCTGGGATGAAAAATAATGTAAATCCCTCACTGTACTTAACCCTACAAATATGTTAAGGCAAGATGCTATGAGCACTGCAACATCCTGCTCATTCATATTCCTATATGACACCAATGTTATCAAACTTTTGTTATTTTTTTCTTCCTTAGCAGATTAACAGAGTTGGAAGGGACCTTGTAGGACATCTAGTCTAACCCCCTGCCCAAGCAGGAGACCCGTCTGGACTACTGTAATGCTCTCTACATGGGGCTCCCCTTGAAGATCACTCAGAGGCTCCAATTGGTCCAGAATGCGGCCACGCAGGCGATTATGGGAGCAACTCGGCACACCCATGTAACACCCTTCCTGTGCGAGCTGCGACCAGATTTTTAACTGGGGTTTATTTTTAACAATTAGGCCAATGGTTTAATATATTTTTTAAAATGTTTTTTAAATGTTGTATTTGGACTTGTTTTATTGTTGGCTGTGCACCGCCCCGAGTCCTTCGGGAGAAGGGCGGTATAGAAATTGAATAAAATCTAAATCTAAATGTAAACCCTACCCCATTTCTGACAAATGGCAGTCCACTCTCTTCTTGAAAGCCTCCAGTGATGAAGCTCCCACAACTTCCAAAGGCAAAGCTTTCCATTGGTTGATTGTTCTCACAATCAGAAAATTTCTCCTTATTTCTAGGAGAATTTCTGAATTTATTATTTCTGAATAATAAATTATTTCTGAATTTCTCCTTGATCAATTTCCATCCATTATTCCTTGTCTGGCCTTCAGGTGCCTTGGAAAAGAGCTTGACCTATGTGGCAGCCCCTCAAATATTGGAACACTGCTATCATGTCTCCCCTGGTCCTTCTCTTCATTAGACTTGCCGTTCTTCATGTTTTAGTCCCCAGTCCCCTAATCAACCTGGTTGCTCTTCTCTGCACTTTTTCTAGAGTCTCAACATCTTTTTTATGGTGTGGTGGTGACCAAAACTGGATGCACTATTCTAGGTGTGGTCTTACTAAGGCTTTATAGAGTGGTATTAATATCTGACTTGATCTTGAGCATCTTAGATCAGTCCAGTACACTACATCGGTTTCTGTTTTTGCTTTGCTTGAATTTCTGTGTCAAACCTCTTGCTAATTCATGCCTTGGAAACTATCTGCCTTATTATATGGCTTTGGTCTCTGCATCCGTCTGTGCTTACTCAGCAGAAAGCAATAACTCCAAAACCCATAAAGAGAAATCAATTACTCTTTTTAAGATGTATCCCTGGACTCGTTTCACTGTAGGAAAAAACAAAACAAAACAACAACAACTCTGTAGAGAGAAAATGAACCGAAAATATACTTGGCCGGTTCGTAGTGAAGTTGCACCAAACTTTCTCAAACGACACAAATTGGAATGCTATCATCTCAGAGAGCAGAGTTTTCCTTTTTATTATTCATTTATTAAATTAATAAGCTGCCCCTCTCGCTATCAAGCAATTCTTCTGGGCAGCTGTCAAGAGTTTCGGAGAGTGAGTGCAAATGCATTTTGCATCCTACTGTTCTTGTTACCCACAAGCAGGAAAAATAGCAAGAGGTGGAGATCATATTTTCCACAAACTTACTGTACTTAGTAATATGCTACGTTCCTGTCCCCCCAGTTTACCTTAAAAAAGCCATCAGCTTCTCAGTGGTTTTGCAATATTTAACGTAAGGCCAGCCTTTGCAAGACTCTGCACTTAAGTGGTTAAAAAGATACTAAAATATATTAGAAGGGAACACTGACACATGGTTGATTGCAGCCAAAAGCTGGGAAAAGGAATTAGCTGATACGACTTCAATTAGATTTTAATCTTTCCCTAAGTCTGTTCCAAGCTAAGGAAAGGAACTGTAGCCAGAAAAGCACATGCTTAAATTGATAGGAGTTTAATGTCACTTCTGGAAAAGATGCTAATAGTTCAAGATTTTCCTTCCCTCCTGCTTCGTCAGGGACCTTGGTGATGTTTTGGGTAGTCCTTTCCAGTGGTGGGATTCAGCCAGTTTGGGAGAACCGGTTGTTAACTTTCTGAGCAGTTTGACAAACTGGTTGTTGGAAGAAATCATTTGGGCAGAGAACCGGTTGTTAAATTACTTGAATCCCACCACTGGTCCTTTCCCAATGTAAATTGTGGACCGCCTCTCTCACACATCGACCAAAAGAGTTTTGTTGTTGTTGAAATCAATACCATAATTTATTTAGACCAATGTTTCCCATGCTTAGCCATTTTTAAGGTATGTGGACTTCAACTCCCAAAATACCCCCGCCAGCATTACGGTGCTGGCTGAGATATTCTGGGAGTTGAAGTTCATGTGTCTTAAAAATGGCTAAGCAGGAAAACACTGATAAAGGCACCGCACCGCATCATTTTCCTGGCCTTATTATTCATATTGCCTGCCTGGATCCAGTTAAGATTATTAGCGATTAACTTGCAGTTCACTCCTTAATAACCATACACAGAACTTTTAGTACGCTCTCAAGTCAATCTGCTTCCATGAAAAACTATATTCCCAGAAGAGTTATCAAAAGGCTAGATTTAAGCGATGGTTTTATCATGCCAATCATTTCTGTGGCTTCCTTGGGTGACATGCTAAGATCTTCATGGGAACTACAGTAGACCAGTGGCAAAATCCAAATTTTTTTACTACCAGTTCTGTGGGCATGGCTTGGTGGGCATGGCTTGGTGGGCGTGGCAGGGGAAGTATACTGCAAAATCTCCATTCCCACCCCATTCCAGGGGAAGGGTACTGCAAAATATCAATTCCCACCCAACTCTGGGGCCAGCCGGAGGTGGTATTTGCCGAACTACTCAAAATTTCCGCTATCAGTTCTTCAGAACCTGTCAGAACCTGCTGGATTTCACCCCTGAACTAGATCCTTTGTGCATGTGTGTGTGTATATGTGAAAGGGACAATGTCTTGGCTCCCTGTCCGTTTCTGGTGGGCCTTTCACTAAACAGACTTCCTCCTCTTTCCGAACATGTTATTGATCAGTTTGGCCATGGATTTTGAGCCGCTGGGCCGTCTCTTCTCCTTCCCCTTGGGATGAGCCATGAGGCTTTTCAAAGCTTGGCTGAACATCATTCCCACTTCCTGGCATTGTTCTGCAGCAGACAGTTCACAAAACTGGCATCTGTAATCCAGGGCCAGCTTCTGTCCTTCATCCCAACCGACTTCTCGTACGTGGCACAAATCCTGCTTGTTCCCAACCAAAACCACGGGGCACTCGGATGTTCTGCACAAAGAAAGTGGAGAAAAAGAAGAGTTATAAACCAAGAACTTCCTTCTGCTTCGATCGTGCTAACATCAGTCACTTCCGTGAAGGGTTTTGAAATGTTAAATCATTGTACTTATGCTTTAAGAGGCAATTTTTTTTTTTGGGTTAAATCACTTATATTAAAATACCATCTTATACAGGTAGTTCTCAATTTACAACCAGTCACTTAGTGACTGTTCAAAGTTTCAATGTATGTACCTGTATGTACAATCCCTGTGATCACATGACAGCATTTCAGGCACTCAGTAACTGGGACATATTTATGGCTGTTCGTAGTTTCCCAGAATCACATGACTGTATTTTACAGCCAAAAAACTGTTATTTACTTGCGGTTTTCAGCAGAACCGCAGCTATAATGAATCAAATTTTGGTTTACTTAATAACCATGCTGTTTTACAACCGTGAGGGCCAGGCTCTGTTACGGCCATAAGCTGAGAACTAACTATACAATTCAATCTTGGGCATTAAAACAGTAAATGTATTAAAAGATACAAATTCAAATCTCACAAAATCAAAGGCCATCACATTCTAACCAAGGCATCAGAGCAATTCACACCAATTGCACATGTACTGGGCTCAGCCCACATCCCGGTCCAGAGCATGAGGAAACATCCAGGTCTTCCCAACTTTCTAATTGTGAGTAGACAGAGGATATACCCGTATTTTCCGGCGTATAAGACGACTGGGCGTATAAGACGACCCCTGACTTTTCCTGTAAAAATATAGGGTTTGGGCTATACTTGCTGTATAAGACGACCTCTCTTCCAATGCACACCAAATAAAAATTAAAAAACATCAACTGGCTCACCCACAATGTAAAAGCAGCTGTGCTAGACCCAAAATGGCCCCTGCAACAAGCAGGAACCTCACACAGCCACAAAAAGCCCCAAAAAACAACTTTCACACTTTACACACACAAAATTCCACATACAGCTTTGTGAGATTTTGTGCGTTTGTGTAGTTAGAGTGAAACACTACAGAAACACACTAAATCTCAGAAAGCTGCACAAATTTTATTTTATTTTTATTTTTATTTTTATTATTTTTATATTTTTATTTTTATATGAAAGCTAAATTTAAAACTTCCTAGCCTAAAACTTAGACCTATCCTTTAAATGGCTAGGTCTAAAAAAGAACAACTAAAAAACCCCCAATTAACTATTTTTTTAAAGCTCCCAAAGGGGAAAAAAACTTACCCAATAGAACAGGGGTCTCCAACCTTGGCAACTTTAAGACTTGTAGACTTCAACTCCCAGAATTCCTCAGCCAGTTTTGCTTTGCTGGCTGAGTAATTCTGGGAGTTGAAGTCCACAACTCCCTGCCTGTTTGATTGCAGGCAGGGAGATTTAGTTGCTTGCTGATGCAATGGATTGCAGGCAAGGCAAGGCAAGCGTTGCTGCTAGCAGCTAAGGTAAGCAAGCTGGAGAGGGGTGGGATTTTTGCTACGTACCAATTAGCAGGCAAAAATTAGCAGCTGGGATGGCCAGCGTTGTATAAAAGGAAAGTTTTTCCCTTTTACACAGCGCTTGGCCATCCAAGCTCTGACGATCCCAGCTGAGTTGCCTGCTAATCAGGCAACTCAGCTGGGATGGCCAGCATTGTGTAAAAGGAAAGTTTTTCCCTTTTACACGGGGCTTGCGTGTAACTCAGCTGATTAGCGGCAACTCAGCAGGCAATTCAGCTTGGCTCCTTAGAGCCATTTAAGGCTTGTCAAAGCCTTTC
Organism: Masticophis lateralis; assembly: GCA_030761175.1. NCBI lineage: Eukaryota > Metazoa > Chordata > Lepidosauria > Squamata > Colubridae > Masticophis > Masticophis lateralis. The sequence continues at coordinate 12,972,932 of JAUDYJ010000006.1, read as the reverse complement.
GGGCTGGTCTGCCTGGTTACAGGAGACCGATACCCGGCGTATAAGACGACCCCCGACTTTTGAGAAGATTTTTGTGTGTTAGAAAGTCGTCTTATACGCCGGAAAATACGGTACATACATACACACACACACACACACACACACACACACACACACCACATACACACACACACACACACACATGCGCACACATATACAGAGAGAGATGATAGAGATAGACAGAGATGATATAGATTAGATGATACAGATGAGAGAGTTGGATGATAGATAGATAGATAGATAGATAGATAGATAGATAGATAGATAGATAGATAGATAGATAGATATAGATAGATAGATAAAGATGAGATAGATAGATGATAGCTAGCTAGCTAGATGATAGAGAGAGAGAGAGATGAGAGAGATGATAGATAGATAGATAGATAGATAGATAGATAGATAGATAGATAGATAGATAGATAGATAGATAGATTATAGATAGATGGATGGATGGATGGATGGATGGATAGATAGATAGATAGATAGATAGATAGATAGATAGATAGATGATAGAGAGAGAGAGAGAGAGATGATAGATAGATAGATAGATAGATAGATAGATAGACAGACAGACAGACAGACAGACAGACAGACAGACAGCAAATAGAATAGAAGTTTTCCTCTACAGAGAAGACACAAGCCCTGGGTCCTCCCAGATGACATCATTTGATAGAAGGGAGACACACAACTGTGTTTTTATACTGATACGCATCCCAGTTGAGCTCATCTATGTAATTCATACATCCCTCTTTTTTTAAAAAAAATGTTTTCCATTTATATCATATTCAATGTGTTATGCCTATGTTAAAAACCAACAAAGAGTAAGGTGCCTTCTCTATAGGACCAACTTAGATTTTTAACATAATGGAATTGTTTTGATTTCAAAAGAATTGTTTGGGGAACCGTTTGGGCAAAATTCTTAAATGTTTCTATTAGAATCCTGATTGATCTCTGGTGTTTTTTGTTTGCTTTGAAAGCCAGGAGAGTGAAATATGAGCAACCGCTGGGCATTTTCTCCAGAAAGCGAACGGACAAAAACTTTTCACATTGGACTATTGATGGTGACAGATTCACATATATGAAGACAAAGGTTGCGGAAAAATAAACAGTCATTGGAGAGTTGCCTTTATTGGATGGGGATCATCCTTCACACTAGCAATTTCTTTCCCACCCTGCAATTAAAAGCGGGGATTGAATTTCAGTGGGCTGACAGTCGTAAATGTCACACGGTTCAATAAAACTTACTCTGAGGTAGCTTGATCCAGTGTTGTAGATAAGCTGACCCTAATAAACTGGTTTTTAAACTATGTAGAATTTCTATTCGGGAGGTCTGTGTGTAAAAAAAACTGACTGAATCGAACTAGGTCAGGTGTCAGCAACCTGTGGCTCCAGAGCCACAAGTGGCTCTTTGGGCTCTCTGCTGTGGCTCCCTGTTGGTTGATCCCATCACTGGCTGGCCCTGCCCCTCACCCCCCTCTCTTAGTCAGTCCTCGCCTGGCCTGAGAAGGTCAAGGCAACGGCGTGGGATGGAGAAGCGGCTGGGGTAGAGAGAGATACAGAGAGAGGGGGGAGGGAGGGAGAGAGAAAGAGATGTCAAAAGGGCTTTGTGGTTCCCGGTGTTTTTTAACAACCGGTTCTCTGCCCTAATGATTGGCTGGGTAGGCGTGGCTAGGGAGTGTCATGTGACTGGTGGAAGTGAGTGACGTTGAGTCGGCCATGCCCACCCAGGTTTTGTGGCTGCCAGTGTTTTCTTTTCTGTGGGAAACGGATCCAAATGGCTCTTCGAATGTTTTAAGGTTGCAGACCCTTGAACTAGGTAGACACACTGCAATCAATTGTATTCATTATTCCTGGCTTTTATTGGATCTTCACTGCAGGGGAGTGGGGGGGGGGAACCATGGCCCTTTTATGACTTGCGGACTTCGTCTCCCAGAATTCCTGAGCCAGACTCTGGCTCAGGAATTCTGGGAGTTGAAGTCCGCAAGTCATAAAAGGGCCATAGTTTCCCCCCACTCCTGACTTAAAGGGACCACGTCTAAATCTTATTTCCCTTATGAGTAGAGGTGGTATTCAGCAGGGTTCTGACCAGTTCTGGAGAACCGGTAGTGGAAATTTTGAGTAGTTCGGAGAACCGGTAAATATCTCCTCTGACTGGCCCCGCCCCCATCTATTCTCTGCCTCCTGAGTCCCAGCTGATTGGGAGGAAATGGGGATTTTGCAGTATCCTTCCCCTGGAATGAGGAGGGAATGAAGATTTTATAGTATCCTTCCCCTGCCACGCATACCAAGCCACACCATACCCACAGAACCGTTAGTAAAAAAAATCGAATCCCACCACTGCTTATGAACCACACAAAGCTTTCAGCTTTCCTACTCACGGTCACCAGCTAACTTGCCTTTTGCAAGCACCTCCATGACACTCACGGATCCTGTACAGCAACGCTTTTGCGAACGCAAAGGAAGTTCTGTCACTGATGTCGTAGACCACAACAAATCCATCTGCCCATTGGAGTTCATCTGCAAGTAACAATTTCCCTGGCCGAGGCTGGAAGGCAAAAGGACAAGCAGTTTATACTGTGCTTTGGGTTGAAAGAAGACCCTGCTTCAGCCTAATTGAAACACAACTGATGACCCACCATCATAGAGCTGCGGTGGCGCACTGGTTAGAGTGCAGTACTGCAGGCTACTTCTACTGATCATCGTCTGCCAGCAGTTTGGCAGATCGAATCTCACTAGGCTCAAGGTTGACTCAGCCCTTCCATCCTTCCAAAGTGGGTAAAACGAGGACCCAGATTGTTGGGGGCTCTCTACATGGGGCTCCCCTTAAGGAGCACCTGGAGGCTCCAACTGGTGCAGAATGCGGCCGCGCAGGGGATTATGGGAGCGAGGGGGCGTTCCCATGTGACGCCTTTCCTGCGTGAGCTGCATTGGCTTCCAGTGGTCTTCTGGGTGTGCTTCAAGGTGTTGGTTACCACCTTTAAAGCGCTCCATGGCAGAGAACCTGGGTATTTGCGGGACCGCCTTCTGCCGCTGATAGCCTCCCACCGACCAGTATGCTCCCACAGAGAGGGACTCCTCAGGGTGCCATCAGCCAGGCAATGTCGGCTGGTGACCCCCGGGGGAGAGCCTTCTCTGTGGCAGCACCTGCCCTCTGGAACGATTTGCCCCCGGAGATACGAAGGATATCAGATCTCCGGGCCTTTCGTGGTGCCCTAAAAAAATTTCTTTTCCATCAAGCAGGGCTGGCGTAAATCCCCCCCCCCTTTTTTTTAGCTTTTTAAATTGTCAATGGGTTTTAGTTTGAATGTTTTAAATTTTGGGCCAAAGTTATGTAATTCTTTTAAATTTTGTATTGATATGTGTTTTAGTTCTGGCTGTGCACTGCCCTGAGTCCACTAGGAGAAGGGCGGTATACAAATTGAATAAAATAAAATAAATAAAATAAATAGGCTGACTCTGTAAACCGCTTAGAGAGGGCTGTAAAGCTCTGTAAGCGGTATATAAGTCTAAGTGCTATTGCTATTGCTGTCTTGGTATCAACACTTAGCAATCACATAGAGAGATTTTCTCCTGGAGGACCTGTCCCCTAATCCAGCACTTCGGGTTTTCAAAGGGTTGGGTTATACGGACAGAATTAAATTATATCCCCACTGTAACTTTTTTTTTAAGAAGTTTTATTCCACACTTTTTATAAAGCGGCTAGCATGTATAGTTTTACTGGTTTCATGGTTCTGTTTGTTTTATTCTCACCATGACCTTGTAAAATAGATTATACAGTAACAGGAAACAGTAACAGGGTTGGAAGGGACCTTGGAGGTCATCTAGTCCAACCTGTTACTCACGCAGGAGACCTGTACTAGGGATTCAAACTGCTGAATTGCCGATCTTTCTGATCAACAAGCTAAGTGTCTAAGCCACTGAGGCACCTAGTCCCAGTGAGTAAACCAAACCTATTTAAAGAACCAACTATGTAAAGACCTCTCTATCGACTCCAACTGGCATTGTCTGAAAGTGTAGAAAATCAACTTTGGTAGAAGCACAATGCAATCTGTGCATGAACTGAATTATACAACCTGTATCTGTTTTAAAAAATACGCAATTTGGTTGAATTCTCTGCTTTGCTAAATTAGATTAAATCAAACTCTCATTCCAGATATTGTCATATGAGTAATCAAAAACATCTTAAAGGTACTTTGAAACATAGCTGGTCTCAGGAGCAGGCCTAATTCTTTTTTAACCCAATAAAAACAATTCATCATCTAAGGTTGTTGGGTAAGCGTCTCCCTTCTCAGCAACCTGCGGCATTGAATTCCTCTGCTATCCATTTCTAGTCCTGCTTTAGGCACGAAAGTCAACTGGAAGACCTTGGGCCAATCAGCAGGAGAATGTGAATTCTAGTCCCACCGATTGGGTGACTTTGGACCAATCACCAGGAGACAGTGAGTTCTAGTTCCTCCCTAAGCACACAAGCCAGCTGGATAACCTTGGGCCAATCACCGGAAGACATCAAGTTCTAGTCCCGCCTTAGGGCATGGAAGCCAGTTGGGTGACTTTGAGCCAATCACTTTTTCTCAACCCACCATTGCAAGAAAAATAGGAGGAGGAAGGAGTGTTTATTATGTATGCTTGTTGTCTAGTCTTCCAACTTACTTGGGAACAAGGATCATATATTTCCAAGTTAATTTGCTTTCCATCCAGATTCAAATGTTTTGTATAAATGCATTCTGTGAGGGGGAAAAAAGAGGAATAAACAGGCTGGGTAGAGTAACCATCATTTATACATCCCAAAGCAATATAACAACGATGGATCAATCTGTTGCTACCCCTTTCCCTGTCTCAATCTGGTATTTAACCAGAAAATAAATGTTAATATTCAGGCCCAAATGAAAGCCACAGAATATCTTCGTATTTTTTCTTGAAAGTGCAGAGCTCACGATGTTTATTATTTGCCCGATTTTCCAATTTTATAAAATGACACAGACACACACCCCCTCCATTACCAGCAGTAACATCTGGATCAGTGGTGGGTTTCAAAATCTTTTACTACTGGTTCTGTGGGTGTGGCTTGGTGGGTGTGGCAGGGGAAGGATACTGTAAAATCTTCATTCCCACCCCACTCCAGGGGAAAGGTTACTGCAAAGTCCCCATTGCCTCCCAATCAGCTGGGACTCGGGAGGCAGAGAATAGACAGGGGTGGGGCCAGTCAAAGGTGGTATTTACCGGTTCTCCGAACTACTCAAAATTTCCGCTACCAGTTCTCCAGAACTGGTCAGAACCTGCTGAAACCCACCTCTGATCTGGGTCATCTGAGTGAAAATAAAAGGAAGATTCAAAATGAGTGGAAACTTACCAGAATCAGAGGCATATTCTCCAATGAAACGCTTTGTCAGAAAGCGCACCGTAAGGGCTGAAAAGACAAAGTAAAGTGGCCATGGAAAATGTTGCTTAGGATATATGTTTTTCTAAAGAAAATTTATCTGGATTTTAGCCCCCCCTCCCTTTTTTTTTGCTCTCGGGCATATCCAGCTAATAATTGGATTATGAGTCAGGCTACAAACCTATATATAGCAGACAAGATACACAGTCCTTTCTACTCCTACTTTGCCTCCATTCTGAAAATTGTATATTTGTTTTAGTTTCCCAATTTAATTGACCAATGCAGTGCAAGGCTTATTTAGGTCCCAAGATGTAAACCAGAAATCAACTCTTGGCGCCAGGGATGGAGAAATGAACAAAGTCTCAAATGTTAAGGTGTATTTATGTGAATGTGATCATTCCTACTTCACCGAAGACTTTCTAAACAGGAGCAACAAAAGAGCAATGCCTGGCTTCACCCACTGTACTTGGCTATTATTTTACCACGATTTATTTATTCAAGCATATTAGGGCTGCCCAAAGTGGTGTGCAATAATATGTATAATCACTAGATGGCAGCAAAGAGACATGGGGGAAAAAAAGTTGACCCTGGGGGGGGAAAAAAAGCCAGGCAACAATTAAAACTATTCATTATCTCTAATTTTGAAGGCATGATTTTCCAAAGAAAATAACTCTACATTGCTGCATTTTTTTCCTCCTAGGCATATACAACGAAACCTGGATTTTGAGTTTTGCTACGAGCCTATATATATATATGAAATATATATATATATTTCACCCAGGAAAAAGTCCCATACACTTCTGCACTGCAAAAATCAGTATTATAGCTAGATGGCAGGAAAGAAATATAGAAAGCTTTTTTAGCTGTCATCTAGTGGTCATACGGGATGTGGTGGTTCAGTGGCTAAGATGCTTAGCTTGTCTGTCGAAAGGTCGGCAGTTCAGCGGTTTGAATCCCTAGTGCCGTGTAACAGGATGAGCTCCTGTTACTTGTCCCAGCTTCTGCCAACTTAGCAATTCAAAAGCACGTAAAAAATGCAAGTAGAAAAATAGGGACCACCTTTGGTGGGAAGGTAACAGCGTTCCGTGCGCCTTTGGCGTTTAGTCATGCCAGCCACATGACCACAGAAACGTCTTCGGACAGCGCTGGCTCTTCGTCTTTGAAACGGAGATGAGCACCACCCCCTAGAGTCGGGAACGACTAGCACATATGTGCGAGGGGAACCTTTACCTTTACCTTTTAACCTATTTGTTGTAGCTACACATTGTGTTGCACTTAACGTTCCATACCGATCAAAATCAAAGGGTTAGTTTCCCTTCTGTTGCTAAGCTGACATTAGGACCTACTAAACCACCTCAGCTATTTTACTGATAATCCTTGACTGTTCATTTAATGATCATTCAAAGGTAAGAACAGCTCTGAAAAAAGTGACTTCTCGCCGTTCCTTGCACTTATGACTGTTGTAGCATCCCTGCAGCCACATGATCAAACTTAAAAGTGTTTGGCAACTAGCATGTATTTACAAAGGCTGCAGTATCCTGAGGGTTACATGATCACCATTTCAGAACTTCCCAGGGGCTTCCAACAATAGCAATAGCACTTTAGACTTATATGCTGCTTCATAGTGCTTTACAGCTGTCTCTAAGAGGTTTACAGAGTCTGCATATTTACCCACCTCGGAAGGATGGAAGGCTGAGTCGACCTTGAGCCTGGTGAGATTCGAACTATCAAATTGCAGGCAGCCGGCAGGCAGCAGACATAGCCTGCAGTACTGCACTCTAACCACTGCACCACCCTGGCGCAACAAGCAAACTCAATGTGGGAATCCAGATTTGCTTAACAACCAACTCAACGGATTCCCTTAACAACTGCGGTCGTCCCCTTAACAACTCTGGCAGATAAGGTGGCAGAATTGGTTACGACTCACTTAACAACTGCATATTGCTTAGCAACAGACATTCTGGTCCCAATAGGGGTTGTAAGTTGAGGACTACCTATGCTATGAAGATGAGTCTTCCCTATTACCTATTGCATGCTGTTCCTCAATTTCTGTTGTAAAGGCGAAGAAGGCGAAGACGTACCAAATTCCAAGCAGAAAATGGCAATTACTCCATGTTCACACAGCACAATTCTCCAGAGGATAGTCACTAATAGTGGTTATATTTATATAGTGGTTATATTTATATAGCCATGGTGGCACAATGGTTAGAATGCAATATTGCCAGCTAACTCTGCCCACTGCCAGGAGTTTGATCCTGACCGGCTCAAGACTGACTCAGCCTTCCATCCTTCAGAGGTCAGGAAAATGAGGACCCAGATTGTTGAGGTTCATAGGCTGACATTGTAAACCACTTACAGTAAAGCATTATGAAGCGGTATATAAGTCTAAGTGCTATTGCTATTATATGGATTTTTAAAAAAATATCTGCATAGCCATATTAAACAGCCTGCGTGATCTAACAAGTTGTGTGAAGATGGCTGTTGAAGCCCCATTGCTCACATAGTTTTGCATAGAAACAAGTGGAAAGAAGGATGAAAAATCCAAAAAAGATAGCTATCTGGAATTATATTTTCCATTATGGGTAATACCCAGCTGAACATCTGTTTTTTTTGAGATTATCTCTTTCTTGCTTATCTTCCATGATGCAAGAACACCTAACCAATTTTTCACCTGGATCAGATCTGATTGTTGCATCATGTATCTTTAAGTTATGCCTTGGGCTTATACAAGCTACACTAGAACTGCATTTCATCCAAAATTGGAACCTTAAAGTAAAACCTAAAATCAGAAGGAAGGCTGTTACGGGTTTTATGTTTTGCTCTAAGCTGTAATTTATTCTAATCATGATCAAACAAACCATCAAGGTTCCCTGAACATGGGTTATGATTTAAACTATGTTGCACAAGTCACATTGGCTTGTTCATATATCTTGCTAAGTCCAAACCAAAAACTCATCATTCTGGGTTAGCATGACTGTGAAAACCCAACGACTTCTAATTTTAGAATTAAATCCTAAAAATGATCCTGAATTTTAACCATATTTTTGTCAAATAATTCATAATAATCTCATTCACTTATCACATCATCATCTAATCTATAGCTCTGTACATTATAAGCTTAACATAAACTATAGTCTGTTTAGCATTATGCACAACTGAGATATTAACAGTTTTTCTCCAAATATAACTTACAATGTGATCTCCAGGAACTATTCTCAACCTCCACTTACCATGGTAAAAATCAGTTTTGCATCAGATTTGTTAATGGATATTTAAATCACTGATTCTAAACTATATTTCATTGCTTTTATCCCCAGGTTAGTGGAAGCATGGATTGAGAGAATGGAAATACCAAGAATATTATGACAACTCATTTATTTTCCGATAAAACTTCAACTTAAAGAGACCATTCCAGAGAAAGGAATGTCTGTTAAATCCAATTGTCTGTTAAATCCAAATGTATATCCTTTGAATACATTTTTATCACTTGCAATAATTACATCATCTAACCAGCTGGGCACATCATATACTTTGGAGAGTCATACAAGTGAATAATAGACTGGAAGATATAATTTTGCTCGCTAAGGTTCAAGAAACTACAGTTGAAAAACTGGAATGCAATAGATTAGCAGGTTGGAAAAGAGCAAAGAGATTGGTGATACAGCTTGTAACTCTTCAAGGACAAACAGGTAACCCTTTATGCTGTCACCTCTTTCTTAAACTTTACACTGGCATCTAAGTAAGATACTAAAGAATTGTGAAAAGGAGAGGAGACCTGGAGAAATGTTGACTAAAGTACTATTCCTAGAACATTTTCACATTTTATTAGATTATAGAATAAGATGCAAAGATAAAAGACAAAAATGTGAAAGCAAGTAATAGGAAACAGTGGGAAGGAAAAGGGGAAAGAAAGAAAGAAAAGGGGAGAAGAGATTTGTTGATTTGTTGTTATAGAAATGGCTAGTTTATATTGTTTTGGAAAAGTAAAAAGTTGAGGTTCGACATTATTTGCTTTATTCTACTGCAACAGAGTGAGTTGGAAGTCAACGCTTTTTCTATTCCTAGAACATTTTCAGAATAACAGAATAACAAAGTTGGAAGGCACCTTGGAGGTCTTCTACTCCACATCCCTGCTCAGGCAGGAAATCCTATACCACTTCAGACAAATGGTTATCCAATCTCTTCTTAAAAACTTCCAGTGTTGGAGCAATCACAACTTCTGGAGGCAAGTCGTTCCACTGATTAATTGTTCTAACTGTCAGGAAATTTCTCCTGAGTTCTTGGTTGCTTCTTTCCTTGATTAGTTTCCATCCATTGCTTCTTGTCCTGCCCTCAGGTGCCTTGACTCCCTCTTTGAAGCAATCCCTTAGATGAATTGCACCTCAATTTGGAGGATTTTTTAAATAAAAAGTGGGATCCCATTCTAAATTAATAAACTGCAGTTTGCAACTCCAAAAAGGTATTTTTTTAAAAAAGAAAATGGTATGAGCCTATTATCAAAATACTTTTACTGTATCAGCTGAATGTATTTCAAAGGCTGGAAAATGAATTTGCAACAAGTAACTAGTACCTGAGCGCCAGTTTGGTGTAATGGAAGACCATGAGCCAGGCATTTTCTCTCAGCCCTAAGAAGGAGGCAATGGCAAACCACTTCTGAAAAACCTTGCCAAAAAAATCTGCACGGACTTGTCCAGGCAGTCTCTGGCAGAATCAGACACAATTGAATGAAATTTGGTAAAATTTGGGATGGTTTGTTGCCATTAGGTGCCATTGGAGTTGGTCAACATGCAGCTGATTTGGGGTGGTCTCCGAAAACATGCTGAACTGGCTAGCACTTGGATGAGAGACCACAGATGAGAGGGAGGGGGGATAGATAGGTAGGTAGGTAGGTAGGTAGGTAGGTAGGTAGATAGATAGATAGATAGAGATAGATAGATAGATAGATAGATAGATAGATAGATAGATAGATAGATAGATAGATAGATGATAGATAGATAGATAGAAAGAATTCTTTATTGGCCAAGTGTGATTGGACACACAAGGAATTTGTCTTTGGTGCATATGCTCTCAGTGTGCATAAAAAGACTAGGAAACCATAGGCCTGGGAAATGAGGAAATCCATCCCAAAATTAGGACATGCAAATAATTTCAATAAGCTTGCTAAGAAAAGTCTGCAGGCAGGCACCAGAAATAAAGGCTAATCTCTGGGCTACTACAACAGATACAGCCAACCAGAGAATTTCAGTGTGGGTCTTCCTCTGCCATCTGGTGGTCATCCGTATTTTTGCAGGAGTGAAGAGCAGCTCAACTCAAGCGACTGCCACGAAGAGGGAGTCAAGCTATTCTCCAAAGCGCCTGAAGGCAATGGATGGAAGCTAATCAAGGAGAGAGGCAACCTAGAACTGAGGAGAAATTTCCTAACAGTTAATTGGTGGAACGACCTGACACCAGAAGTTGTTGATGCTCCAACACTGGAAGTTTTTAAGAAGACCTTGGACAACCAGGATTTCCTGCCTGAGCAGAGGGTTGGACTAGAAGACCTCCAAGGTCCCTTCTAACTGTTATTCTGTTATTTTTCACCAGCTCTTTATGTTCAGAATAGCCTACAGGGTGCTCAGACAAGAGGGTGCTATTCCCGCGCTCGCCCGTGCACGTGTGAGCGTAACGATTCCCTTTCTGAAGCCAGCAAACCCGCCCGGCCTGCCCGCCAGAAGCGCCGCGCCCGATGCCACCCTGCCTAAGCGCCTTACCGGATTTGCCCGTCCCTTCGCTGCCCAGCATGGCTACTCGCAGTCCATTCATCCCCGGCGCCACTTCGAGCGCCCAAAGTCAGCCAAAAAGTCAGTCAACTTCAGGCTGGCTGACCCGGGACGTGGAGATGCTTACAGCAGCGGAGACCCTTGGCTTGAATTTTGTCCGTTGCTTGCTTCCCCCTGCGATGCCCGGGAAGCAACTCGGCTTGCCCGCTGCACCGTCCCGCGGCTATATAACCTCTCAGGCTGCGGACGTCAAGGGGGGGGGGGGGGAGCGTTTGAAAGGGGATCAAAGACCCGCCCTTTTCTTTCCCAGCCCGTCTATTAAGCCGGAATGGAAACCGGTCGTCTGAACGGGTCATCCCCCCCCCTTCCCGATTCCGCGTCGTGAGGCTGGGTTTTGTGGGTTCCGCCACCCCTTTATCTCACGATGCGAGAGGAAAGAGAATCCACAAGCCAAATTGGCTCGTAGTTTGCCAAGTTTCTTTGGACAACGGGTCTCCGGGACACGATTTTCGGATCTTCCCACGGTTGGTTGGACACGCGCAGGAAAAGTTTGAGCAATCCAATTCAAAGATTCTGCGGCTGTATTTTTTTTGACCAGGTTGATTAATGCTAAAGGTGGTTAGATGGGCTGGATAGGTTCGTAGGTAGTAAAACAAACAAACAAACAAACAAAGAACAACACCCACCCCCATTCAGAAAATGGGTTAAAATAATAAGGGAGTTAAGTCAGTGGTGGGTTTCAAATTTTTTTACTACCGGTTCTGTGGGTGTGGCTTGGTGGGCGGGGCAGGGGAAGGTTACTGCAAAATCTGATCAGCTGGGACTGGGGAGGCAGAAAATAGGTGGTGGGGCCAGCCAGAGGTGCAGTGGTGGGATTCAGCCAGTTCTCACCACTTCGGAAGAACCAGTTGTTAACTTTCTGAGCAGTTTGGTGAACTGGTTGTTGGAAGAAATCATTAGGGCAGAGAACCTAAATTATTCGAATCCCACCACTGCAGAGATGGTATTTACCAGTTCTCCAAACTACTCAAAATTTCCGCTAACTGAAATGGTCAGAACCTGCTGAAACCCACTTCTGAGTTAAGTGTGCTGTGCAAGGATAAAAGTTTGCTAATCGGCCATTAAACAAGGTTCCTAGCAGGAAACTAGCTTTTGGATTGTCAGACAGACGTTTCATTGACTTCAGTGGGACTTTATTCCTATAATGGTATAATTATTTAGTAAGGTGAATGGATGCTCCAAGTCCAGGAGCAACCTACCAGTTTTTCACAGCCTCTGGTTTTTTTTTGTTTGTTTTTTAATTTGATTTATATGCTGCCCTTCTCCGGAGACTCAGGGCGGCTTACAATGTGTTAAGCAATAGCCTTCATACTTTTGTATATTTATACAAAGTCAGCTTATTGCCCCCACAAACTGGATCCTCAATCTACCTACCTTAGAAAGGATGGAAGGCTGAGTCAACCTTGAGCCTGGTGAGATTCGAACTTACTAATTGCAGCCAGCTGGAGTTAAATTACAGTGCATTAGCCTGCTGAGCTATTCCAGGCTCTGGTTGTAATTGCACCAAAAAAAGATTTGCAGGTAGTCCTCGACTTATGACCACGATTGAGCCCAAAATTTTGGTTGTTAAGTGAGGCATTCGTTCAGTGAGTTTCGCCCCATTGTGAGACCTTTCCTGCCGCTATTGTTAAGCGAATCACTGCCGTTGATAAATTAGTAACATGGTTGTTAATTGAATCTGGCTTTCCCATTTGATTTTGCTCATCAAAAGGTCTCCAAAGGTGATCACATGACCCTGGGACGCTGCAGTGGTCATAAAAATGAGTCAGTTGCCAAACATCTGAATTTTGATCACATGGTCATGGGGAATGCTACAAAGGTCGTAAGTGTGAAAAATGGTTGTAAGTTACTTTTTTCAGTGCTGTTGTAACTTTGAACGGTCACTAAATGAACTGTTGTAAGTCAGGGACCACCTGTACGTTTCTTCGAAGCTAGCTCAAGATATACATAGATATATACAAAGCAGGGGTGAAATGCTCCCGGTTCGGACCAGATCGCCCGATCCCGTAGCGATGACAGCAGGTGGTTCGGAGAAGCGGTAACAAAAATCCCTGCCCCACCCCCCATGCCCAGCTGAGCCACGCGATCATCAGAGGCTTTTTTTTTTACTTTTAAAAGCATTTTTTCTACAATCTCTTCAGCCAAAAAAAAACATGCTTTTAAAAGTTAAAAAAAAGCTTCTGATGATCGTGCAGCTCAGCTGGGATTGTCAGAGGCTTCTAAAAGCATTTTTTTCTACAACCTCTTAAAGTTGTAGAAAAAAATGTTTTTAAAAGTTAAAAAAAAAGTTGGCCACACCCACCCAGTCACATTACCCACCCCCACCAAGCCACGCCCACAGAACCAGTAGTAACAAATTTTACATTTCGCCACTGATACAAAGATACTTATTATATTTATTTATTAAACTTATATGCCACCCATCTCGTCTAGAGGCAATTCTGCACAGATTAGAATAATAAAAATAGATAAAACATTAAAACAATACTACACTAAAGTTTATTCAAAATTGGTAAGATGGGAAGGAAGGGAGCAAGGTGGCCCTGGAGATGAAGGGGGGTGGGATCTTAGATATATAATTTTTATATATATATAAACTTTTAAACAAGAAAATAACAAATGCAATCTAATAAAATAAAGAAAAAAGCTAAAACTAAAAATGACAAGCAAAGAAAAAAATGAAAAAAGAAGATATAAAGGGAAAAAAATAAGTTCTGACAATTTTGCAGATGTAGCCCAGGGTTGAGTTAGTAATAACATGGAAATAATTTCACATCTGCCAGGATGTTTTTATTATTGTTATTATCCATTTCATCCTACTGCTGTGGGATTTCCATCCAGCTACTAAGTCTAGCCCTGTTGAGCTTTGAAAGATCAGCCAAGGTTAATTAGGTGCTGAGCTGAACTACAGTGCCCATAATTCCCAGAAAGGATGGCCAATCACCATGCAATATTGTACTGTACATATTTCCTGACAAACTTGTTGGACTCAATGGGACTTAGCTCTAGATAAATGCAGGTGCATTGCATTCTAGTGGGAAGCATCACATCAAGAGTGCTATTGAGCAGGTTCTGACAGGTTCTGGAGAACCGGTAGTGGAAATTTTGAGTAGTTCGGAGAACCGGCAAATATCACCCTGGAGTGGGGAGGGAATGGAGATTTTGCAGTATCCTTTCCCTGGAGTGGGGTGGGAATGGAGATTTTGCAGTGTCCTTCCCCTGGAGTGGGGAGGGAATGGGGATTTTGCAGTATCGTTTCCCTGGAGTGGGGTGGGAATGGAGATTTTGCAGTATCCTTCCCCTGGAGTGGGGAGGGAATGGAGATTTTGCAGTATCCTTTCCCTGGAGTGGGATGGGAATGGAGATTTTGCAGTATCCTTCCCCTGGAGTGGGGAGGGAATGGGAATTTTGCAGCATCCTTGCCCTGTAGTGGGGAGGGAATGGGGATTTTGCAGTATCGTTTCCCTGGAGTGGGGTGGGAATGGAGATTTTGCAGTATCCTTCCCCTGGAGTGGGGAGGGAATGGAGATTTTGCAGTATCCTTTCCCTGGAGAGGGGTGGGAATGGAGATTTTGCAGTATCCTTTCCCTGGAGTGGGATGGGAATGGAGATTTTGCAGTATCCTTCCCCTGGAGTGGGGAGGGAATGGGAATTTTGCAGCATCCTTGCCCTGTAGTGGGGAGGGAATGGGGATTTTGCAGTATCCTTCCCCTGGAGTGGGGAGGGAATGGGGATTTTGCAGTGTCCTTCCCCTGGAGTGGGGAGGGAATGGGGATTTTGCAGTATCCTTCCCCTGCCATGCCCACCAAGCCACACCAAGCTCACCAAGCCACGCCCACAGAATCGGTAGTAAAAAAGATTGAATTTCACCAGTGTATCACATGTTATACTGTACCCATCAAAACCAAGGTGGGTGATTATGATTAAGAGTTCAGTAATGGAACCCAGTTAGTTAGCGAGGTAACGGTGTTCCCCTTGATGGGCTATTCAATTGATAGCCACGTATCCAGGGGTGGGTTCTACTTACCTTTACTACTGGTTCGCATCGTGCCCCTGCATGCGCTCTTCTGTGCATGCCTATGCTATTGCCTATGATGACATCTAGGTCAGTGGGCGGAGCCTCCCACCAGTTTTACTATCGGTTCTACTACCCACCACTGAACGTATCTGAGATGCTTTCATTTTTTTATTTTTGCACTGAGCAGGGGATAAGAATTAATGACGTCACTGTTTCTGCCCCATTCTACATGAAACTACAAACTCTTGTAGTTTTATTTAAATCGTTTAATTAGAAGCCATTTGTATTTCCTCTTTCATCCGTGATTAAGCCTTTGGTTTAAGCCAGCTGACTGCTATACTGTTATATTTTTAACTTGAAGGTTGTGTTCATCACAGACTTGACCAGTACCTAGTGCTGGTATATGCACAGTGGAGAGAGCTTGGTTAGATTAAATTTGAACAATGGATTAATTTACTGTCATACTGTCATGGTGATAATTTTTGTATATCTCGTTTTTTCTACGTGTTTCAGTTTTCTTCTTTCTACTGTAACTGCTAATCTAATAGCAAATCCTTCATAAAAGTTATTGCATGACATTCTTGATTAAATGATCTTTCCATTGACGCATAGTTTTATGGTACTACTAAAAAAAAAGTGGTGTTATTAGCTAGTTTTAGAAAATACACTTTTCTCAAAAGGTTTCCACAATTTTGGTCACTACTGTACTTGGAAACAAATACTTTGCAGGAACAATTGTTCAGTTTGGCCACAGGATTTGATCAACTTTTTCTCTGATCAAGCCCAGATCTTTTCATGATCTAAGCTTGGAGATTCGTTCCCAGACTATTTCCCCAGTTTGTAGCAATCCAGTAACCGCTGGAGCCTCGGAGCAACAAGATCAGGGCCTGAGAAAAAAATATTTTAATCCTAAATTCCTACTCAGCAACTGACATGCTGGAATAGATGAAAATATGGTCCGCCTATTGTGAGCTGTCAGACTTATTTTTAGTATTGGAATGCAAGCTTTTTGCTTTAGCTCCTGTGTTTATATCAAAACAGACGTGGGCTCTGCCTGCCATATAATTTTAGTCCTTTGCATTAGCAAACTAAACACTGTTGATTCTCACCGCAAAGGGAAACATTTAATAAACTCAGAAAACAGGATAGGGGAGCTTTGAAGATTACAATACTTCACGGAAAGTCTGCTTCCTTCCTTATTTTGATATTCCATCTGTATGTGTGTGTGTGTGTGGTTTTTTTTAAAGCCTATAGCATTATTTTAAAATATATGTGGTGTTGGAAGAAATATCCTTCTGCGTTCAGTTCCAAGTGGGGAAAAAGACACTGGATTCACAAAAGTTGCTTGGAAAGAAGGTTTATTGATGAACAGGATCACATGGCTTGAGAATCCTGAGCAGAAAAAGGGCAGAGATGCTGAGAGTGCCTTGGATTTTATGCCCTCTTTTGGGCTTTGAATTTGAGCTTCTATTCTGACTGGTTGTCAGATACCCATGGGGCCATGCGGGAGCAACTCTGTAGGCTGTCCTGAATCCCAAGCTTGGTTGAGCCTTGCTGGGTGATGCAATCTCCTCAGGTGCCGTGTGGTGCGTTCTGTTGCTAGATGGGTAGAGGCAGAGGTGAAATGCTCCCGGTTCAGACCGGATTGCCCAATCCGGTAGCGATGGAAGTGGGTTGGTTCGGCTTTTTTTTTCACTTTTAAGAGCATTTTTCTACAACCTCTTTGGCCGAAAAAAATGCTTTTAAAAGTTTTAAAAAAAAGCCTCTGATGATCGCGCGGCTCAGCTGGGATCGTCAAAAGCTTTTAAAAGAAAAAAAATCCTTTTTTTCTTTTAAATGCCTCTGACGATCCCAGCTGAATTGCCTGATCGGCAGAGAGCCTCTGCCAATCAGGCAACTCAGCTGGGGTCGTCAGAGCCTTTTGAAAGCATTTTTTACAACCTCTTCTGCGAAGAGGTTGAAGAAAAAATGGTTTTAAAAGTAAAAAAATAAAATTGGCCACGCCCACCCAGTCACATTACCCCACCACCACCACCAAGCCACGCCCACAGAACCGGTAGTAACAAATTTTAGATTTCACCACTGGGTAGAGGGCTAATCTTACCTTTGTTGGATCTTGGGTGAGGGCATTTGCTTATGAATAGACCTAGCTATCACTTTATCTCTTAAGTGCTGACATCTGCTGTGGGCTATTGAAGAGAGTGGGGGCTATTAAGGGTGAGTCTGCTTCCTGCCTCAAAAAACATGTTTCTCCATTTCTCATCCAGGGAAATACAATATTCTGCCTTTTTAATATTTCATGTATAAAATATTACATTCTTCTAAGAGAGGGGTGGGTGCTAACTTTCTTCAGTGATTAGTTACTGTAACTTAAGAACGCACATTAGGTAATATTCTTCATTAGCAAAAAAAAAAAAATAGTCTTTAACCAAAAAAAAAATTGGCTATTCTAGGCTCTTCACTTTAATTTACCGTGTTAGAGATGGGGAAAAAGCTAATCTGTGAGTCTTGCTTAATAATATTTTTTTCTTCATTTCAGAGACACTATTTCTCCACTTTGAGATGGAATCACAATTAAAGGTGTGGAATACAGTCCTTTTAGCAGTTCTATAATGTTAATGTACATTTATTCAGAAGGGGTCTCTCTGTTTTCTGCCTTGCTACCGTGTAATTAAGAATTATCCTCTTATCCCCCCTCCCTCCTTGATTAAAATATTTAATTGAGATTTTCATTTGCTTTCTTTAATTAGTGCATATCCTGGTACTTTCTCTGGTCATTAGCTGCCTTTTAATTAGTTGACAAGAAGTAATGGCAAGCAGAAATAACTAATTCTAGGGCCAGAAGGAAGGGAAGGGAGAGAAATCAGCACCATTTTTGATCATTCATTGGAACAGGTTAGCACTGAAATTGTATTTAAGCACAAATTAGATATATTAAAAAAAAAAAAAAAACCCAGACAATTCTGGTGATCCTGTCTGGGTTTTCATTAAAAACCGAATGAACAAATGAGGATATCCTCCTCATTGGAAGAAACGGCTAATATGGAAGCTAAGTACCCTTTGAAGCTGAAAATAAGTATGAAAAGTTAATGATAGTTCTGGTGTAGTGCTGAGGTTTGTCTTTGCTGTTAAGGTCTACCTCGGGTGAAATGTAAAATTTGTTACTACCGGTTCTGTGGGCATGGCTTGGTGGAGGTGGGTAATGTGACTGGGTGGGTGTGGCCCACTTTTTTTTTTTTAAACTTTTCAAAGCATTTTTTCTAATGCTTTGAAAAGCCTCTGCCGATCAGGCAATTCAGCTGGGATCGTCAGAGAGGCTTTTTAAAAAATGCCTCTCTGCCGATCAGGCAACTCAGCTGGGATCGTCAGAGACTTTTCAAAGCATTTTTTTACCACCTCTTTGGCCAAGAGGTGGCAGAAAAAAATGCTTTGAAAAGCCTCTGACGATCCCAGCTGAGCCGCACGATCATCAGAGGCTTTTTTTTTTTACTTTTAAAAGCATTTTTAAGTTAAGAAGAGGTCGTAGAAAAAATGCTTTTAAAAGTTTTTTAAAAAGCCTCTGATGATCGTGAGGCTCAGCTGGGTATGGTGGGGGAGGGGCAGGGATTTTTGCTACCAGTTCTCCGAACCACCTGTCACTATCGCTACCGGATCGGGCGATCTTGTCCAAACCGGGAGCATTTCACCCCTGATCTACCTGTATTCACATTGAGTGTCTAAAATGCAGAATTAAATTGGCCTGTTTGTCCCTGAAGCTTCATCCCCTTACTACTCATGCATTCTCCCATGGCCTAGTGAAAAGAAACCCCGTCAACTGGGAACTGGTTTCTGATTTAAGCCATCTCACACTGTGCTGTTTCTACCACAGTGTTGGCTCTGGATTGTAATCCCTTTAAGGCAGTGATGGCAAACCTTTTAGACACTGAGTGCCCAATCTGCGTGCACACGCATACCCCAAGGTGTGCGCATGCATGCAAACACGGGCATGCGGCAACAAGTGTGTGCATGTACCGACATGCACACATGCATGCACAGACATGCACCCACGCTCGGACATCACATGCATGCGCGGGCCTGCATGCATTTGCAGCAGAGACCTGAAGACCACTGGCTGGCGGGAGGTGGGGCATCCCAACACTGGCAGCGTGGCAAGAGGGGTGCCGGCGGTCATGCCAGTGGAGAGGGCTCTGCTTCGCCATCACGGCTTTAAGGTTTAATGTTTTATCCTCTTGCGTGGTTCAATTAACCGGATGATTGTGGGCTGCTTTTTTCTTGTTCTGCAGCAGAATGATGCTAAAACCATTCTAAGCACAGCCCTGCCCAATTTCTTTATTTATGACTCCATCCAGTCACCCAAATGCAGAGTTTATTGTTGACAACGAAAATAAATACTTCTGAGCAGAAAAATAGTTGAAATCCCAAAGGAGAGTTAGAAGCTACGGTATCTAATAAAAATGACAGCATCTATCCGGTTTGTGTTACTTGTGTGATGCAGTCCTGACTTAGATTTCTTAAAGGAAAATAAGGGATAGAAAGAAGCAGATTATTCCGATTAATGGAACTGCTAAACACTTTGCCTGGTAAATTACTATGGTACAGGAAAACCTCAATTTTACAGGCCTCCCTTCAGCAGACATGGAATGCAACAGAGAATAATCTGAATTCACATTGCTTTGCTAAACAGTGACCATTGTTCTTCGAATCAGTTCAGGCAACGTTCATACATTTTATGTAAATGAGATAACTGTGAGGTAATTGGGGTTAAAATTACCCAGATACCATAAATCCAGACTTAACTGATATTCTATTTTAACACAAAACAATGGACATGTAAAATAGAAGAGACACATCAAATCTAGGTTTTATTGTATCTCCGCCTTCCACGTTAACCTACGTTAGTGAAGCTCCTGTGCAAATACAACAACCTGAAGTCTTGTTAAACTGAGCAGGGTCGCAAAAGTAATGCAGTATGGAATTTGATCTCATATAATTTGTTTGTTCGTTTGTTTTTGTCAAATTTAAGTCATGCCCATCTCACTCTTAAGAGTGATTAGTTTTGGATTGATTTCTATCAGAGGGTTTTAAAATAGGCTGAATGTAGCCAGGTTATAGTTCTAGGAGCACAGATGGAAAAAATAGAGATCATAAATCTCAAAATTTTAGAAAAAGATCAGGAAAATGTCTGCCTTGTGTGGGGACACTTCATCAGCCATATATATTTTCCTGAGATGAGAGAGAGAGAGAGATTATATACAGATAGATAGATAGATGGATAGATATGATATAGATAGATATAGATATAGATATAGATATAGATAGATAGATAGATAGATAGATAGATAGATAGATAGATAGATAGAATAGAGCTAGCTAGCTAGCTAGATATGATAGATATAGATATAGATATAGATATAGATATAGATATAGATAGATGTGATATAGATATATATAGAGAGAGATATGATAGAGATAGAGATAGAGATAGAGATAGAGATAGATAGATAGATAGATAGATAGATAGATAGATAGATAGATAGATGATAGAATAGAGCTAGCTAGCTAGCTAGATATGATAGATATAGATATAGATATAGATATAGATATATAGATATAGATATAGATAGATGTGATATAGATATATATAGAGAGAGATATGATAGAGATAGAGATAGAGATAGATAGATAGATAGATAGATAGATAGATAGGTAGGTAGGTAGGTAGGTAGATAGATAGGTAGGTAGATAGATAGATAGATATTATCTAGTTAAAGCAGCTAAAATGATGACAATCTAGTCTTCAGAGACATCCATTGGGGCTGCTTAACCCTGGTTTTCTGAATAAACATAAGAGGCATCCAATTTTGATCGCCACAATGTAGAAAAGATCTTGAGACTCTGGAAAAAGTGCAGAGAAGAGCAACAAAGATGATTTGAGGGCTGGAGGTTAAAACATTAAAATGCTTGTGGGAATTGGGTATGTCTACAGGTTCGAATCCCTAGTGCCGCATACGGGGTGAGCTCCGTTACTAGTCCCAGCTTCTGTCAACCTAGCAGTTCGAAAGCAGTAAAAAATACAAGTAGAAAAATAGGGACCACTTTTGGTGAGAAGGTAACAGCGTTCCATGTGCCTTTGGTGTTTAGTCATGCCGGCCACATGACCACGGAGATGTCTTCGGACAGCACTGGCTCTTCGGCTTTGAAACGGAGATGAGCACCACCCCCTAGAGTTGGGAACAACTAGCACATATGTGCAAGGGGAACCTTTACCTTTTACTGGTAGTTTAATGAAAAGAAAGACTAGGGGGGAGATGATAGGAGTGTTCAAATATCTCAGGGGCTGCCACAAAGAATAGGGGGGGGGGGTCAACATATTTTCCAAAGCACCTGAAGGCAGGAGAAGAAACAATGGGTGGAAACTAATCCAGGAGAGAAGCAACCTAGAACTAAGGTGAAATTTCCTGACAGAACAATTAATCAGTGGAACAACTTGCCTCCAGAAGTTGTAAATGCTCCAACACTGAAAGTTTTTAAGAAGAGGTTGGACAACCATTTCTGGTATAGGGTTTTCTGCTTGAGCAGGAGGTTGGACTAGAAGACCTCCAAAGTCCCTTCCAATTCTGTTATTCTGCTCAACCACAATATGCAAAATCCAGACCAAACTAACCAGATGTCAGCCTAGTGCAGTATATGAATGCAGCCACCGTGTGATTTTTCTAAAACCCTATAGAAGTGATTTGCCATTTGCTGATGAAATTTATGATTTTAAAGCATTTTTCCTAACATGTATTTTTAAAAAAAAAAAAAAAAAAAGTCCTGCTTCACATTGAGAACAGTTGCCTGATCATTAAATATGGAAGGTTGTTTTGTGTGTCCTAATATGGTAGTTTATTACTTCGGGGAGCTTTTCCTTTTTATTCCCAGCAATATCTCTGCAATTAACAAAATTACACAGGCCCATTTAAAATCCATGCAGCTGCTTTGTAGACATTGTTTTGTGAAGAAGCATTAGAAACATCATTGACATTCAGTAATGTTGAGGTGTGTTACTAATTATTCCCAGCATGTATACCTCTGGCACTTATGATTCATCATGAATACTTATGATTTGGTAATCATTCTTTTTCTCTCTCACACATTCCTGCCCAATCCTTTGCTGACCGTCATGATTAATTGTTCCACAAGCTAAGGATTAATCCACTAAATTGGGCAATAACAGCTAATGCATACCATCTACTGGTTATAATTATATTTAACATTTTTACCCCTTTTAGGCTATTAAGATTAGCTTGAGATTCAACTGTCCAGCCTAGTGCATAAATAACAGATCTTGGTTTATGATGGCTTGCTTTTTTTTAAAAAAAAAAATAGAAATCCATGCTTAATAGAGCTACCATATCTGATCTGCACAGTTTCAGATGACCACAAGATGGCAGCAAACAGTTCTGTGTTATGCCTTTACTGCCATCTACTGTAAGAGCTGCAGTGGTGCAGTGGTAAGAATGCAGTACTGCAGGCTACCTCTGCTGACTGCCAGCTACCTGCAATTTGGCAGTTCGAATCTCACCGGGCTCAAGGTTGACTCAGCCGTCCATCCTTCCGAGGTGGGTAAAACGAGGTCCCAGGTTGTTGGGGGCAATAGGCTGAGTCTGTAAACTGCTTAGAGTGGACTGAAGGCATTGTGAAGTGAAATATAAGTCTAAGTGCTATTGCTATAAGGTCTTCTGCTTGAAAAGGGGCTGGACTAGAAGATCTCCAAGCTCCCTTCCAACTCTGAAGAGTATCTGGAAACTTCAACTAGTGCAGAATACAGCAACATAGGCAGTTATCCGTGCTTCAAGGACAACCCATGTCACACCACTGTTTCGCAAGCTGCATGGATTACCAGTTTAGCTTTCCTGTGAAATTGATTTCTTGGTCTGATCTGCCTAGTGAGGCCTACAGCTGTCTTGCAACTCTAATTAGGTTGTACTTTCTGCTATGTGTTCCTTCCCTTGCAAGATAACCGATCATTATCAATATAAAAGCTGCAGCAAGTTGGCTTACTTTTACTGAATGCTATTTTTAACTTTATCTTTAAAGGAACAAAAAACGTAGGGGAAATAAAGGAGGAAAAAAAAGAAGGCTTAAAGTGTTCTGTTTTGGGCCAAATGTTGATATTTTGCTGTAATCACCAAAGACTATTTAAAAAAAAAAAGGTAGTATCTTTGTCATCCATCTGATGTGTAAAAAATGATCTTGACTTAAAATAGCAAATATTCTAGAGCCCAAAGAAAACCCAGTTAAAGGAATACATTAATGCATTTACCTTTCTGAGAGGTCTGGCCATTTTTGCTGAGATGTATTGTTTCATATCTTTATTTAAGGAGAAGAAGAAATATGGTACAAGACCTTCTGGTTATGGGGTCCCCCCATTTCTTTAGTGTAGAAAGTTAGCACCCATCCCTCTCCTAGAAGAATGAAATATTCTAGGACATATTAAAAAAGGGAGAATATTATATTTCCCTGGATGAGAAAAGGAGAAACATGTTTTTAAAGACAAAGAGCAGCTCCCTGCAGATATTTGCTGCCCATTGAGTAGGACTGGGCCAACCTATCTACAAGACGATTAGAACTTCAGCTCCAGGCCGATGGGATTAAGACATGACCCCTCAGGACATAATAGGATTAGCCCAGTGGTGGGTTGTAACCAGTTTTACCACCGGTTTGCATCACATATGCGATCGCCGCTTCGCACAAGCGCATTGAGTAAAAAAACAGCTGAGGCACGGCAATGCACTCTGCCACTTCTTATAGCTGAGCTAAAAACAAAAGAAATAAAGGTAGGTATAGCGGGGGGCCGGGGGAGAGGGCTCAACTAGTGTTCAAAGCAAACCGGTTCATATCAATATTTCCACTACTGGCCCTCCCGACCAGGGAGAACCGGTAGCAACCCACCACCGGATTAGTCCTCTACTCATCTAGCAGCAGGGCTCACTGCATTTCCAAATTTCCCAAGGACATTACATCACCCAGCAAGGTTCAATCAAACTTATCTCAGACAACCTCAGCTATGACCCCTGCATAGCCCCATGGGAGTCTGACAGCAGCCAATAAAATGCATATTCTTGCACAGGAACAGGAGGCTCAAGTTCAAAGCCCAAGGGAGGGTATAAATACCTCTGACTCTGCACTCCATGTGGTCAGCTGCCCAGGACCTCAAACTCATGTGAGGTCTGAACCATTTGCTTCATTTTTGAGTTGGTTCAATTTATTTATTTATTTGTTTGTTTAGATTTGTATACCGCCCTTCTCCTTGCGGACTCAGGGCGGTGGACAGCCAAATAAAAACAATACATAAAAGTTAAAAATTTCTTAAAAGGCATATAACTTTGGCTAAGAATTTAAAACCATTAAATATTAAAATACCCAACCATATAGTACAAATCTTAAAAAATTTAAGGGGGTCAGGCTAGACCAGCAAGCTGAAAAAGATGGGTTTTTAGGGCCCGACGAAAAGTCCGGAGGTCGGGAATTCTTCTCAGTTCTGGAGGGAGATCGTTCCAGAGGGTGGGGGCTGCCACAGAGAAAGCCCTCCCCCTGGGGGTCGCCAGCCGACATTGTCTGGCTGACGGCACCCTGAGGAGACCCTCTCTGTGGGAGCGCACCGGCCGGTGGGAGGCTATTGGTGGCAGAAGGTGGTCCCGTAAGTACCCTGGTCCTAAGCCATGGAGCGCTTTAAAGGTGGTCACCAACACCTTGAAACGCACCCGGAAGTCCACCGGCAGCCAATGCAGCTCGCGCAGGAGAGGTGTCACGTGGGAGCGTCCCGTCGCTCCCATAATCCCCCGCGCGGCCGCATTCTGCACCAGTTGGAGCCTCCGGGTGCACCCCAAGGGGAGCCCCATGTAGAGAGCATTGCAGTAGTCCAGGCGAGAGGTGACGAGCGCCTGAGTGACTGTGCGTAGGGAGTCCCGATCTAGAAAGGGCCGCAACTGGCGTATCAGGCGAACCTGATAGAAAGCTCCCCTGGCCACAGCTGTCGTGTGATCCTCCAAAGACAGCCGTGGGTCCAGGAGGACGCCCAAGTTGCGTACCCTTTCCGTGGGGGCCAATGATTCGCCCCCAATAACCAGCGATGGTGTCAGCTGGCTATATCGGGACGCCGTCAGCCACAGCCACTCGGTCTTGGAGGGGTTGAGTCGAAGCCTGTTTCTCCCCATCCAGGCCCGCACGGCTTCAAGGCACTGGGACATCACTTCCACGGCATCGTTGGGGTGGTCTGGGGTGGAAATGTACAGCTGCGTATCATCAGCGTACTGATGGAACTCCACCCCAAAACCACGGATGATCTCACCCAGCGGCTTTACATAAATGTTGAACAGGAGGGGCGAGAGGACCGATCCCTGCGGCACCCCACACACCAGGCGCCTCGGGGTCGACCGCTGCCCCCCTGTCAACACAGATTGCGACCGGTCGGAGAGGTAGGAGGAGAACCACCGTAAAACGGTGCCTCCCACCCCCAGTCCCTCCAACCGGCGCAACATGATACCATGGTCGATGGTATCAAAAGCCGCTGAGAGGTCTAATAACACCAGGATAGAGGAATAACCCCTACCCCGGGCCCGCCAGAGATCATCCACCAACGCGACCAATGCCGTTTCGGTGCTGTAACCAGACCTGAAGCCGGACTGGAGTGGGTCTAAATAGACAGCTTCATCCAGGTACCGAGGGAGCTGCCACGCAACCACACTCTCAACAACCTTCGCTAAAAAGGGAAGGTTGGAGACTGGACGATAGTTAGCTAAAATAGCCGGGTCCAGGGAGGGCTTCTTGAGGAGGGGCCTCACCACCGCCTCCTTCAAGGCGGCCGGTAGGGCACCCTCACTCAAAGAAGCATTTATAATCTCCTGGAGCCAGCCTCGTGTAACCTCCCGGGAGGCCAGCACCAACCAGGAGGGACACGGGTCCAATAAACATGTGGTTGCGTTCAGTCTCCCCAAGGTCCTGTCCACGTCCTCGGGAGCCACAGGATCGAACTCGGCCCAGATAACACTCTCAAGACCTGCCTCAGTCACCTCGCCCGAACTAACCCAGTCGGCGGCCAGATCGTCCCGAATCTGAGTTATTTTGTCATCCAGATATTGAACAAAATCCTCAGCACGACCCTGCAAGGGATCCTCCCGCGCTCCCGGATGAAGGAGGGAGCGGGTCACCCTAAACAGGGCGGCTGGGCGATTATCTGATGACGCGATAAGAGCGGCAAAATAGTTAGATAAATGTATCTCTGATCTCCTCTGGTACTGTAATGCACAGCACATGTGGGTGCTGATAAAATCTGATCCAATTTTTTTTAAACCCTTCCAAAAGGACATTTAAAGAAGGATCATAAAAACGTTGTGTGTACTCTTTCATCAATCTTCTAGAGCACCTGGGCCTATTAATAAAACACTACAAGATTGAATCTTGAAGTTTGTTACACAGTAGGTTTGTGCCATCTGCTTACCTTGTTTACCAAATCAATCCATTTCTTTTTGAGTTGCCACAATCTAATGTCTATGGAGATTCTCAGTCATCCAAGTAATGGTGGTTCCAAAGGTCCAGTTGCCTCTCGAAAAAGCACCTTTGGGACACCATCTAATGACCTACATCTTGACTTAATGAGTTGAGTCTGTGGCTAGGTTACAAGTAAATCTAAGGAGAAGCAACACTGAGCTTAACATGCCACTGCTATCTCTTTCCCCGACCTTGACTCATTGCATCCAGGTAGTTTTTGCTCCAACGGAATAACAGAGTTGGAAGGGACCTTGGAGGTCTTCTAGTCCAACTCCCTGCTTAAGCAGGAGATTCTAATCTATACCATTTCAGATAAATGGTTGTCCAATCTCTTCTAAACAAATCTCCAGAGATGGAGCCTCCACAACTTCTGAAGGCAAGCTATTCCACTGGTTAATTGTTCTCATTGTGAGGAAATTTCTCCTTCGTTCTAGCTTGGTTCTCTCCTGGATTAGTTTCCATCCATTGCTTCTTGTCCTGCCTTCAACTTCTTTCATATTAGCTGCTCTTTTAGGTCAGATCAGAAAACAGCCTCCACGGGTTTGACTGGAACTCTTGTTATAGGTCAGGGGTCTGCAACCCTAAACACTCAAAGAGCCATTTGGACCCGTTTCCCAAGGAAAAGAAAACACCAGGAGCCACAAAACCTCAGTGGGTGTGGACAACTCGACATCACTCACTTTCACCAATCACATGACTCCCCCTAGCCACGCCTACCCAGCTGGTCATTAGGGCAGAGAACTGGTTGTAAAAAAACAACAGGAACCACAAAAGCCTTTTGACATCTCTCTCTCTCTCTCCCTCCCTCCCTCTCTCCCCCCTCTGTATTGCTCTGTCTCTGCCCCGGCCACCATCCCCTGCCATCACTCTTACCTTCTCAGGCCAGGTGAGGAGTCACTAGGAGGGGAGGATGAGGGGTGGGGCCAGCCAGCGGTGGGATCATCCAACATGGAGCCACAGCAGAGGGCCCAAAGAGCTGCATGCAGTTCCGGAGCCGCAGGTTGCAGACACCTATTATAGGTACTGGAGGAGCAGTGCTTTCCCAGAAAGAGGTCCAGATTAGGTCCAGATTAGGGGATTTTGCAGTCCTAAACTGATAGAGGAGGAAGAAAAGATTCAGGGTAATTACCACCCTAGAACCTCTCAGGATACATAGTATCTAGTAGGTTAGAAGTTATAGCCTTAGTTTGGCAAGATTCTGTCCATTAAGCCATTAGCAAACCAAGGATTGAAGTTGATTGGATTTCATTGTGTTCTCTAGGCAAATTCAAGGAATTTGTGGGTCCCGATCCAAGCTAGGACTGTCTGTACGTGTTGTCTGTAATGTTCACTTTAGGGAACTTGCATTTCCAATGGAAGACAGTTTTAATTAGTTCTCATGTTTACAGACATTCTTCTCTGATGTATGGATTAAGTCTGGGTAATGTATGTGGGGGTTTAAGGAAGTTTGAGTAAAAGATTTTCTCCCATTTGTTCTTTTTACTTGATTAACTTAGCTTTGGCTCGCCTGTCAATTACCTAGCAGAGACGCAATTCGGTAATCTTCTACAACAGTGCTTTTATTTTTGCTTACTGCATTGTTTCTAGCCTCAGTCAATTGTGGATTTTGGTAATGGTTAAGGAGACAGTGAAAGGAATAAAATATATTTTGATATAAAACTTTATTCAGACCTAACAAGAATCTTGAACTCGGGGTGCTCTCTCTCTTTTTTTAAATTTGATTTATATGCCGCTCTTCTCCGGAGGCTCAGGGCAGCTTACAATGCATTAAGCAATAGCCTTCATACTTTTGTATATTTATACAAAGTCAGCTTATTGCCCCCACAAACTGGATCGTCAATTTACTACCTTATAAAGGATGGAAGGCTGAGTCAACCTTGAGCCTGGTGAGATTCGAACTTACAGTAATTCCAGACAGCTGGTGTTAATCACAATGCTTTAGTCTGCTGAGCCACCAGGCCCTGAGCTGGGTTGTTTGCTTGCAGACATTTCACTATCAAACTATGAAACACCATCCATGCATGGTGATGTTACGCTCATCATCAGTGCACTGAAGATGTTACCATTGTTGGAAGAAATGTCCATCTGGATTCAGTTCCAAGTGGGAAGAAAGACACTGGAAACACGGAGACTACTTGGAAAGATAGTTTAACGGTAGACAGGACCATAGGGTTTGAGATCCTGGGCAAAACAAGCACATGGGTGAGAGCGGGAAAGAGATTTATACCCTCTGTTGGGCTTTGAACTTGAGCTTCCTGTTCCTGTGGCAAGAAATGTATCCTGATTTGTTGTCAGACTCCCATGGGGCCATGCAGGTGTAACTTTGTAGGTTGTCTTGAGTCCCAGGCTTGACTGAATCTTGCTGGATGATGTAATCTTCTCAGGTGTCATGTGGTGAGATGGAAAGAGGGCTAATCTTATTATGTCCTGAGGGTTATGTCTTTTGTGTTGTAGATAAGCTGGCCCAGCCTTTCTGGGGCTTATTAACAAAGGTGGGGGCTGCTTTCCAAGAGCATGTTTTTTTCCTTTTCTCATCCAGGAAGATATAATATTCTGCCTTTTTAATATTTCCTAGGATATTTCATTCTTCTAAGAGAAGCAGTGGGTGCTAAGTTTCTACACCATGTTAGGTAATGGAATGTTTGCAAGAAAACAAGTTAGTTGAGAGAGCACCAAAGAATCCAGTTCAACCCTGAGCTATGTAGGTTTTACTTCTCCAAATTATCACTATTTTCAGCTCACTAGTTTAAAATTCTTATGCACAGCTTTTGAGAACTGTAAATTCATAAGCTCCAAGGCTGAAGATTTATCTGGAATAAATGAAACAGGTCTTTTAATACTTTAATAGCAAACCTCTGGGTTTTGGAGTTCAGTTTATCTGGTCTTTTAAACTCTCCATGCATTTGTTTTCATTAACATTAAAAGGGTCTTTTCTGAATTTTACTTCCTCAGCATTAAAGTAAAATGCCACTTTATTTTTTATTATTATTATTATTATTTGCCTCTTTGGAAAACCTGCTGTTCTTCTTCTGTGTTTGTGTCTGAGTTCAAAATGAATTAAAATAAGTATCAAGGGCTATTGAAAATATTAACACATTATACATTTTAAATGGGAAAAAAAAGCTTTTCCATTCTCTTTTTAAAAATGGCAGTATGAGTTCCAGCCAGGAAGGAGAGATGCTAATTATTCTTCCTTCATAAACCTCATCATTCATTGGCTGATCGCAAAGTACCTCATCAGGCCAAATTGTCCCAAAGGTGCTTTTTCAGGAGGCAACTGAACTTTCTTTTCTTTCCTTTTGAAGACGTTTTGCTTCTCATCCAAGAAGCTTCTTCAGCTCTGACAGGATAATGGGGAATGTAAGGATTTATATTCTTTGCAGACAGCTGGTAATCTGTATCCTTTTAGACCAGGGGTCTCCAACCTTGGCAACTTTAAGCCTGGAGGACTTCAACTCCCAGAATTCCCCAGCCAGCTTTTCCTCAACAAAGCTGGCTGGGGAATTCTGGGAGTTGAAGTCTTCCAGGCTTAAAGTTGCCAAGGTTGGAGACCCCTGTTTTAAAGGTCATTGAAGCACTTGGAGGTTTATCTGTGTCCTTAAGGTCACCTATGTAGGAATAGATTTCCAGAGGAAAAAAATGCATAGTACAGGAACAAGGAGCACCATTCAAGTGACCCTGAGGACACAGTGCTTTAATGACCCTCTAAAAGGATGCAAATGACCAGCTGTCTGCAAGGAATATAAATCCTTCCATTCCCCACCATCTAGTCAGAGCTGAAGAAGCTTCTTGGATGAAAAGCAATACGTCTTCAAAAGAAAAGAAAAAACACGGAAGTCCAGTTGCCTCCTGAAAAAGCACCTTTCGGACAGGTCCATTTATTGGGAGGAAGTTACTTGGTGGAGTTTCTAAGAAAAAACAGAGCCATGCAAAATTCAAGCAAAGATGCTTTCCTAGTGACAGAATTACAGTGATCAATGGAAAAAGTTTTATTATTGATTGATTGATTGATTGGTTTGATTTATATGCTGCCCTTCTCCAGAGACTCAGGGCAGCTTACAATGCGTTAAGCAATTTATATTTTGTCCTATGCCAACTCACTCTACAGGAAATCATGAGTTGCTCAAAATGTCTTCCTTGCTTTAATACTGTACATCTCAGACAGATTGGTAGTTATGTAATGAATGTAGAATTAATTACTTTTAGAAGGGGGCATTGATAACACTGATAACCTTTGGAAATTCCAAGATTCTGGAGCCAAAATATTAACAGTCAGAAGTGGGTGTTTTTCTCTGTTTGGGAGTAATTAAACCCTAAAATGAATTAAGGCACTCTATTTTCTATTTTTACCAGAACCTTCCATTTTTTAAAACATTATTAACATGTGGAGATGACTTTGGAGTACTACCATGAGTGTAATTGGTGTGGATCTCTGAGTACTATACTCTGTGCCCGTAGAGTTGATATTTACTTATCCTTTAGTTGAATTTAGTTGAGTTGGGTTGGGTTGAGTTGGTTGATAAGAAAATGGCATTGCCTACCCTTTGAATAGGCTAAAACAGGAAAATGGCCCAGCAGGGATTCTATAAATTTCTTTTATTATACTAAGATAAATCAGAATCTTGAATATCTATCCAAATGTCCTCTTTCCCATAACATTATTAAAATAATAGAAGGTGAGAAGGAAATAAGTCAATGGCAGAAGACTGACCTTCACTGCTGAAATTCTCATATTGTTCCTATTATTTGTTAAGCCCCTCACCAGTGGTGGGTTTCAAAATTTTTTACTACCGATTCTGTGGGTGGGGCTTGGTGGGTGTGGCAGGGGAAGGATACTGTCAAATCTCCATTCCCACCCCACTCCAGGGAAAAGTTACTGCAAAATCCCCATTTCCTCCCAATCAGCTGGGACTCGGGAGGCAGAGAATAGATGGGGGTGGAGCCAGTCAGAGGTGGTTATTTACCGGTTCTCCGAACTACTCAAAATTTCCGCTACCGGTTCTCCAAACTACTCAAAATTTCCACTACCAGTTCTCCAGAACTGTTCAAAATTTCCGCTACCAGTTCTCCGAACTACTCAAAATTTCCGCTACCGGTTCTCTGAACTACTCAAAATTTCCGCTACCGGTTCTCCAGAACTGTTCAAATTTTCCACTACCGGTTCCCCGAACTACTCAAAATTTCCATTACCGGTTCTCCAGAACTGGTCAGAACCTGCTGAAACCCACCTCTGACCCACACCCACCTCAACTATGGCCTGTTTTGTTTAACACATGCAGTATTTCCTCCCCAGTTCAAGTGTTTACATGTGAGCTGTGTCTCGCTATAATCCTGGGAAAAATTGTATTAAACTTATTACCCATCGGGTAAACAAACCCTAAAGCAAATAATCCTGAAATAGAGTCCTATGAACTCTATGAACTTCCTTGGCTTTTAAGCCCCTGAACCATGGGAATTATTTTCCTTTTTAAGCCTTTGAAGAGCAAAATTGTTCTTTTGCCAGAGTAAGCAGTAACTGTCCAGCCAACTGTATTTCGGCTTCATGTTAGGCTTTCTCAATCCCCCTCCCTTCATTTGAACAACTGAGATTTTATTTCTAGTTTCAGAGACGGTGTCCCAAAATTTTAGGAGGTCTATGGATGGTGGGAGAACAAGTATTCCTAAAACGTGATTGGAACCAAGAGTTGACCTCTCTCAGGCTCATGAGCTAAGAGAATTTTGTTTGGGGATTTTTGGAATGTCAGTTAGTAAATAAGCTGAGCTCATGTCATTATTTCCTATCTGAACAGAATTTAATAAATAGTTAGAAATAATATTTAGAAATAAATAATTGTTGAGAATCGGAAGGTGACCAAGTTTCATAAATTACACATGGTTGGTCTCACAGTCAGTCATATATTTAGACTGAATTCATCATTTTTGTCCACCTCTCCTTCCTAAGGATTTTTGATACGCTAATGTTGTTGTTTAATAACGTTAAAACAAAGGATGTAAACTTTCCCAAGTAAAGTTGAATTTTGCAATTGACTGACGGTGATCTTGTCAACAAAGCTCACTGTATCAGCATTGCCAAAAACGCATTAAAAATCGTTAACCTTATCTTGTGAAGCTTCTTCTCCGGCAACATCGTACTGCTAACTAGGGCATACAAAACCTTTGCCAGACCAATTTTATTTATTTATTTATTTATTTATTTATTTATTTATTTATTTATTTATTTATTTAATTTGTCAAGAACATATTTGGTAATAAGTATAAGCATGGATTGGATACATAAAATAGGTACAAATAGAAGAAACATTAGGATAGAGACGGGAGGCACACTGGTGCTCTTATGCACGCCCCTTACAGACCTGTTAGGAATGGGGTGAGGTCAACAGTAGACAGTCTTAGGTTAAAATTTTGGAGGGTTTGGGATGAAACCACAGAGTCAGGTAGTGTATTCCAGGCATTGACCACTCTGTTGCTGAGGTCATATTTTCTACAATTGAGTTTGGTGCAGTTTACCTTAAGTTTGTATCTATTGTGTGTTCGTGTATTGTTGTGGTTGAAGCTGAAGTAGTCATTGACAGGTAGGACATTGTAGCAGATAATTTTATGAATTCTTGAATACAGCTCATCTGTCTGGAATCCACACTGTATATCGGACATTAACACGACTGAGCGGGTCCAGAGGTACTACACGAGAAGAGTCCTCCACTCCTCTGCTTGCAACAGAATACTTTATGCCACCAGATTTGAAATTCTGGGCTTGGACAATCTAGAACTGTACCGCCTGCAGTCTGATCTAAGCATAGTTCACAGAATTATCTGCTACAACATCTTATTTGTCAATGACTTCTTCCGCTTTAACCACAGTAATACACAGGTAAACGATCGAGACAAACTTGAGGTAAACCACTCCAAACTCGATTGCAGAAAATACGACTTCAGCAACAGTGGTCAATGCCTGGAATGCTCTACCTGACTCTGTTACATCCTCAAACCTTCACAGCTTCAACTACAAACTGTAGTTGAATGAATGAATGAATGAATGAATGAATGAATGAATGATGGATCAGATGTTTTGGAATCATACCTGAGGGGTTTATTTCAACCAAAAAACATGCAGTTCATCTTCACCTGTTGCTGACCAATCCTTGAGCTTCTTGCCCTTCTCTCCATCCTTTCTGCTGTTAATAAAAGTTCTTTCATTTCAGCTTCTCTTTTCCTTCTACACTACCTTTATCCAAGCTGCGTTTTTTTAACTATTTCCTTGAGTTGTCTCATAGTTATGCCCAGAACTACATTTTTTTTTATTTGATTTATATGCCGCCCTTCTCCGAAGACTCAGGGCGGCTTATAATGTGTTAAGCAATAGCCTTCATACGTTTGTATATTATACAAAGTCAGCTTATGGCCCCAACAAACTGGGTCCTCAATTTACCTACCTTAGAAAGGATGGAAGGCTGAGTCAACCTTGAGCCTGGCGAGATTCGAACATGAGTAATTGCAGACAGCTGGATGTTTAATTAGGGTGCTTTGTCTGCAAAGCTATCCAGGCTCTGCAGACAAAGAAGACAAAGAATCATCATTTCTTTTTTGCCAGGTATTGACTGACTGATTGCAGTCTTTCCATTGATGCATTCTTAGAAGCATTTCTGATTTGACTGAAATTAGGAATTCTGCCTGTAATGTGCAGGAAGCTTTTTTTTTTTTTTTTGACTATGGCTGTTATTTGCTGCTTTATTATTTTTTTCTAGTGCTTTCTTGCTCTCCGTTGTCTCTAGATGACATTTCTTGATTAGCTGTTCTTTCTTCTCCTTGTTCTTTAGTTTCTTTTCTTTCAACTGTTCTAATTTGTTTGCATATGAATTTAGCATCCTGATCTGATTTTCCAATCTGGTCTTCCATTTTGGGGATGCACTGTCCCCCCCCCCCACTTTTTTTTTCTTTCTTGATTTTACATCCAAGATCCAAGACCTTCACTTGTAACAGTAGCTATGCTGTTCATCGGTTTGTTTCTTGCAGTGAGCTGGTGCTTTTAGTTGATGATATGGTGTTGGCATCTATTAATACTTGTGCTAGCTTTTTTTTCCCCCCATGATCCATGAAAATTTTCTTTCATTTTAGCTGAAAAAGAAATTGAAGAAGCCCAGGATCATAATGTTTTTTAAGAGTATCATAAGCTGTGAAAAACTCAATAAAACATGAATCCTTGCTAAGTGCCAATGTGTGTTAGCTTTAAACAGTGTTCCCAAATGGAATTGCTGTTTCTTGTACTGAAAAATGAATGCTAGTTCTTTGCCTATTGCTACGCCCAATATTCACTACATGAAACAATCG
Source organism: Masticophis lateralis (assembly GCA_030761175.1). Lineage (NCBI taxonomy): Eukaryota > Metazoa > Chordata > Lepidosauria > Squamata > Colubridae > Masticophis > Masticophis lateralis. The sequence continues at coordinate 12,937,822 of JAUDYJ010000006.1, read as the reverse complement.
CCTTGTATAAATTTATTGGAGTTAATTTTCATTTTTTTAAAATTAGATTTATATGCCGCCCTTCTCCGAAGACTCAGGGCGGCTTACAATGCGTTAAGCAATAGCCTCCATACTTTTGTATATTTTATACAAAGTCAGCTTATTGCCCCCACAAACTGGGTCCTCAATTTACCTACCTTAGAAAGGATGGAAGGCTGAGTCAACCTTGAGCCTGGTGAGATTCGAACTGGTGTAATTGCAGACAGCTGGATGTTAATAACAGGCTTTAGTCTGCTTTTAGCCTGTCGAACTATCCAGGCTAATTTTAAAAAAACTAGGCAGCATAATCAGTGCTAGAAGAGAGTGGAGTTTGCTCTCTGTTTATTTAGTAATGGTTTGCCCTATCCCTATCGGTGAAGGTATTCTTCATGGTTCCTTGATTAGGCTGTTGTTTACTGAGTAATATTTCCTTGATTGGGGTATAATTTACTTCTCGAAAGTTGGTCTAGTATTAATCTCTGTTTATCTGCTGTTGGTTCTTGGTGTGGGGGAAACGTATAGAGAGAGCAAACCTCACCCTCTTCTAGCACTGATGATATTGTTGTGGTCCGCCAGCACCCTGCAGAGCTGGTAGCAGAGTCAAACAGTGAGGAGGCTGGGGAGGAACATGGGCCAGTCCTGGAGTCTGGGGAAGGCTCGGATGAGGGCTCTGTGTCGGAGGTAGAGATAGGGCCATCTGGGAGGTATGTGCTGCCTCCGGAGCCCCTAGAGTCGGATCTCAGCGAGGAAGAGGAACCTGTTCCCAGTGTGCGCATACGCAGAGCTGTCAGAAGGCAAGAACAGCTAAAACAAAAGGGACGGCTCAGGAGTAGGGCTGGGAGATGATTGGCGCCTCCCACAAGACTTAAAAGAGGAGCAAAGGCATGTGGGCCTTTGCAGGAAGCAACGTTTGTTCATTCGATTCAGTTTAAAGCCTGAAGCTCTGTTTGATTCTGGACTCCGTGTGGCTTTGCCAATTAGGACTTTGGCAGCGTGTCAAGGGAGATAAAGGTTGGTGATTATCCCAAAGGACTTCTCCCGAAGGACTCTTTACAACTAAATGGGACTCCTCTGTGAATGAACAAAATTCACAGCTGTTGCAATAAAAGAGGTTTTTGGAACTACTAGTATATTTTAATGATTCAGGAAGCCTAGGTCAGAACAGATGTTACCTAGTTGAGTAATAAAATGACTGCAAGAAAATAACCAAGCAACCGTTCTGGTGAGAGAGAAGTTCCCAGAAAATGAGCTCCGAAAGCTCGGAAGACTAAAGCTCTGGTTCCAGTGACCAACCAAGATTGGATCTTGCAAGTAGAGAGTGCACCAAGGACCCCACAGTTCAACTTTGAGCTACAAATATTCTCTTCAATCTGTAGGATTGAGCTATCAGATCTTCAGACATGTTGGGGATTTCTTGCACATACCATATTTTTCAGAGTATAAGATGTACCTTTCCCCCCCCTAAAAAGGGGTGAAAATACAGGTGCGTCTTATACACCGAATGCAGCCCCGCCCACCCACTGGCTCCCACCCTTTGGCCTCTGCCTCCCAGAAGTTTACCTCCTTGCAGCAAGCAGCAAGAAGAAACAGCCCACTTCAGCTTCAGCACAGCCTAATTAGCACAAGTTGATTGGATTGTCCTCCTGACTCTCAGCTGTTTTGCTCTCAGATGTTTTGCCAGGGCCTCTGCAACTTGCTGCGAGGAGGTAAATTGCTGGCAGCAGATTTTTTTTTCTTGTGCTAATCAAGCTATGCTGAAAATGAAAATGAAAGTAAAGCAGGCTGTTTGCTGTTTGCTGCAACGAGGAAAAATTGCTGGGAGGCAGAGGCAGATTTCTTTTTCTTGTTTTCCTCACCCAAAAAGGTAGGTGCATCTTATAGTCCGGAGCATCTTATACCCCGAAAAATACGCTAATCATTTTTCCATCCACAACTATTAACAGTGGTCATGGTGCCTAATGAAGAAACCAGTTCCTGCAAAGAACATCAGGCTGTGAATCTTTTCCAAGGCAGTAGATTGTATGGTAACATCAGAATAAATAGTCTGATATATAAATTCCCCAAAAGGTAATTTTAGTGACAGGCTTGCTATAATTTTTAGCCACTTAGCATAAACTTCTACTGCTAAATCTCTCTGGGTAAACTATGCAGTGATCCAAAAAGGCCCAAGGGTGTTAAGAATGATTTCAATATAAATTCCAATTTTATTTTATGACCAGTTTACGATTGCTGGTACATAGCGACTCCCATAAACTTCATAGAAAAGGCAAATATTGCTTGCTTTTCTTTTTACTTTACTTTCCCTTCCCCTCCTCCCTTTCCTGGAGGGCTTCAGTTAGTTAGCTTATTATAACAGGTTAGCAACAGTTTTCCCACGCTACACATTTATAAAAGGGTTTTTTTTTAATGTGACCTAACCTAGCAGAAGACCCATAAAAATATGTGAACGTACTTTTTAAGTATTCATAAAATATGTTGCATTCAATTTACGCATCTACCTGGATTGCTGCCTATGACAATTAGAACACATGGAGGACACTGTGAAATACACTAAGTGATGGGCTATTTAGTGTCTGGTATGAGAATTAGATGCAATCATACAAATAGGCAGAGATTCAGTGCATATCATGACATATTTACACTTATTCTGCCTGTTCAACTAATTGCTTACTGACTCATCAAAAAGAAATGCCCAGTAGTTTTTGAGCCAAATTCTTTAGACATTTTCCCAATAATTAGTGTATTAACTGTTTAATAATTAATAGATATCTTTTATTTCTATTCAATCCATTCAATGACTTGGACTGTCCCAATATCTGCTATTTCTTTATGTAAATACCCCAATTCTACAACCTCTCCTACACAACTTTACCAAATATATACTTGTTTTCTTTATGCCACTTCCGTTATACAAACTAGGTATTTGTTTGTAGGTTGAAGGGTGGTTTAGTTCTCAGGTATTTTTAATTCTTTTCTTTTCCCCAAATATCTGCTGCCTAGGTACATTTTCTCAAGCATTTGCTGATTTTTACAAACTTTTCTAAGATTGCCAAATGCCAGATTTCACATACTTCCCATGCATACCCAAATTAAAATAGTTCCTGGGTGCTATTAGAAATTAAAATTAGAGGCTCTCAATTATGTAATAATGTTCTAGGACATTATGTGAAGGGGTTAGAAATCAAAATTGTCAAAAGTAAAAGGAATGAATTTAAAGTTAGTTTATTTGATCAAGGTTAAATACTCTATGTCAATGATGGCTAAGATTTTTGCCATTGCCAGGAGCAAGAGGGGGGGGTCGTGCATGTGACTACTCACACCCATAATTCTACACGACCCCCCCCCCCATGCGACCCCCCATTCCTGGCACGTGATGGCACGGTAGGCCCATTTTTTGCTTTCCCCAGCCTCCAGAGCCTTTCTAGGAGTCTGGGGAGTGCGAAAACGGGCTTCCCCACCCCCCAGAGGCCAAAAATGGCCCATTTGCCAACTTCCAGTGGGACCAGAAGGCCTATTTTTTGCGTCCCCATCCTCCATAGCCTTTCTAGGAATCTGGGGAGGGCAAAAATGGCTTTCCCTCTCCGGAGGCCCTCGAGAGGCTGAAAATGGCCTGTTTGCCAACCTCTGGTCCCACCATCAAACGGGACATTTCAGGGCCTTCGGGGGGGAGGGGAGAGGCCATTTAGGAGGCTGCGGACAGAGAAGAACGGGACTTCCCCACCAGCCCCCAACGTCCTCCGGAGGCAGGAAATAGCCTGTTTCCCTACTTCTGGTGGGCCCCAAGGCCTGAAAATCAGCTGGCCGGTGCGCACATGCGTGCCAGAGCTGAGCTCACGCACCCAACAATATGGTTATGCATGCCACCTGTGGCACGCGTGCCATAGGTTCGCCATCACGGCTCTATGTTATCTCTGCTAACTATCACCAATTTGTTCTATGATGTTTATGATAACCAATTACGCCATTAATAACTATTAAATTTCATTGCACAAAGCACAACAGAATAAAGATCTCATGCAAACAGGCTAAAAACTGCACATTTTAATCTTAAAAAAGTGCCACGTTTACAAATAATTGGGAAGATAATGCAGAACATTAAACCCAGTTTTGAAAAAGCTGAGGGTTGTTTTTTTTTTTTAGTGAGGTAGGTATCAAGCTGAATATCAGAACATTTTTTTCTGTTTTCATCAAAGAGGATGATAACAGTATCAAATCTTTTTAATTGATAGAAGAACAGAAAATGACAGCATGGAACTAAACCTGATGTTTTCTTTTCCAGAGTGGCAGCATCTGACCAATCTTATTTGGGCTTACAAAAAGACATATTTTTTTTTGTATCAGTGCTTTATCCTATTTTCCATCAAAGTATACAAAGAGAAAGCTATTACATTTTTTTTTCTTGAATTACAGTTAAGCTGTCATAAAAAAAAAAAAAAACCTCAAAGCTGGGGTTATGCGAGACCTGCATATTTCAAATTCTCATGCTTACAAATTACTCCTTTTGGAGTGTATTTTTAAATTGCAATTTAGATTACAAAATCCAGTGAAATGAGAAAACAGAAGGACAAAGGGAGCTTGTTCTAAATAGTCACCAGAAAGTATGAATCAGATTGGTTTGTTTAAAAGTGCAGGACCAAGAAAAATTCAGTTGCAACACTTCAGTGATATTAATTGTAGATCTGGTTTCCCCTTTGCCCCACTACCAAAAACCTTGACAATTCTCTTAACAACCATAGCAATCAGATCAGTGGTGAGTTGCCCCCGGATCGGACCGGTTCGTAAGAACCGGTAGTAAAACCGGCAGGAGGCCCCGCCCACTGCCCGGATGTCATCATCAGTGATCTGCGCATGTGCAGAAGCAAAGCACGTGCACAGAAGCAAGGCGCGTACACTAGCGAAGCAAACGCCCCCGCACCATCCCATTGCGAACCAGTAGTAAAGATAAGTAGAACCCACCTCTGAATCAGATGCAACTCAATTAAAAAGTACCTTGCTGAGCAATGGAAATTCTGATTCCAACTATGGTTATAATTCAAGTAGTACCTGTATACACTCTTCCTTGTGAATTGGTTTTAGCGTTGTCAAAAAGTTCTCCTAGCAAAACTCATAGTATGTTGATGCGATCTTACTGAGCCTCAAAACTTTATAATTATGACCAACCCCCTGCCTGCTTCTCTATGAAAGTAACCCGCATCGTAGCAATTTTGTCCTTGCAACTGTGACTGATGAACCCTTTTATGTTAATTTTGTCATTTAGCTAATTTCTAGCATTACAATTTAGAGGCAATGCTTTAATCCCTTCTTCTTGAGTGATGCATTATTCAATTGCCACTTACCAAGGACTTTGGCTGTTGAAACCGATGATGGGGGAGGAGGGGGAGGGTTGAGAGAATATATGAGATTCAAGAGAGTTTGCATGGACTTTATTTGAAACATGATTTCATACCCAAGATCAAGCAATCAGAATAGATTGAGGTCTTCTAGTCCAGCCTTCTGCTGAAACAGGAGACCCTATACCAATTCAGACAAATGATTGTCCAGTCATTAACCTCCAGTGATAAAGCACCCACAATTTCTGAAGGCCAGCTGTTCCACTGGTTAATTGTCCTTACTGTTAGGAAGTTTCTCCTTAATTCCAGTTTGCTTCTCTCCTTTAGTTTCCATCCATTGTTTCTGGTGTTGCCTTCTGGTGCTTTGGGAAATAAATTGACCCCTTCCTCTTTGTGACAACCCTCAGATATTGCAACGCTGCATTAATTAGAAAATTGGGATCATTATTCAGAAGAGCATTATTAAGTATCTGGAACAAGCTAGGGAAAAGAGAGTAGATTTGGTGTAGTGATGAAGGCACTAGGTAGAAACCAGGAGATTGTGAGTTCTAGTCGGTGGGATTCAAATAATTTAACAACTGGTTCTCTGCCCTAATGACCGTCTGGGTGGGCGTAGCCATGGTGGGCATGGGCCAGGGGATGTGAAAGGCAGCACTCGGGCTCCTGCAGCCCCTGGGAGCAAAAACGGGCCACGGGGGGAGAGGTGGCTGCGCCACACACCCCGTGCCCTGTTTTGGGCCTAGGAGGCCTCCCTGAAGCCTCCTGGGAGCAAAAACGGGCCTAGGAAGCCTCCCTGAAGCCTCCTGGGATCGAAAACCTGCCGCGAGGAGAGGGGGCGCCTGGAAGGGGGAGGGCGCCTGGAAAGGGCAGGGCCAGCCAGAAATTTAATTACCGGTTCGCCCAAACCGGCCTGAACTGGCTGAATCCCACCATTGGTTCTAGTACCACTTTAGGCATAAAGTCAGCTGGGTAACCATGAGCCAGTCACTCTCTCTGAGCCCTAGGAAGGAGGCAGCGGCAAATTACCTCTGAAATCTTGCCAAGAATACTTATAGCCTGGATAGCTCAACAGGCTAAAAGCAGACTAAAGCCTGTTATTAACATCCAGCTGTCTGCAATTACACCAGTTCGAATCTCACCAGGCTCAAGGTTGACTCAGCCTTCCATCCTTTCTAAGGTAGGTAAATTGAGGTAAATAAGCTGATTTTGTATAAAATATACAAAAGTATGAAGGCTATTGCTTAATGCATTGTAAGCCACCCTGAATCTTCGGAGAAGGGGGGCATATAAATCTAATAAAAAAAAATAAAAATAAAAAATAAAATAAAAATATTGCAGCCACTTGTCCAGGCAATCATCAGAAGTCAACATTGACTTGAAGACACAATAATATAACAAAATAAAATAATAAGTAAACTAAAATATCCACTGGGTTAAGTAAACCCTTTAAATAACCTAGCATTCAATGAGAAGAAATTGTTAAATTGAATGGAATATGCCCTAAATGGCTGTTTGTCTGTCTCTCCCTCTCTCTCTCTCTCTCTCCATGCAGTTTCTTGAGCTTTAGAATAGATTGAATGACAGCTTTAACGATCCAATAAACAGAAAGAAGAAAACATTTCTACAAACCAAATGAGGATCAACTTTTCCAAGCTACAAATGCCTTTCATTTTTGGGGAATCATTCCAAACTTAGTTAAAGAGGCAGTCTGTCCAGAAGTGAAAATTCCATCTGAGAAGGGAGAAAAGTTTTACAGACCCAAAGAGCTCCCCTCAGATTTTTGGCTAAATTCCTGTCTCTAAACAGCATTTCCTGCACTCACTAAATTAATCAGTCGTTTAAACAATACAAAAGGCCCTGGTGCACCACACCTTCTACTTGCTAGAAAAGGACATTGATGCTTGGGTTCTCACTCTTCACATGAATTAATAAATGGTTCCAACTGCCTAAAGACTGGGATCCTTCTATCACTGCATTGCTTTCGGAGAAAAGAAAGGCAACTAAATGGATCCTTCAAAATCCTTCATCTTGTTGGAATAAATGTCCACCCAGGTTCAGTTCCAAGTGGGGAGAAATACCTTGGAAACATGGTGGCTGATTGAAAAGATGTTTTTTTAATGGTGGACAGCGGAGGTGGATTTCAGTAGGTTCTGACCAGTTCTGGAGAACTGGTAGCAGAAATTTTGAGTAGTTAGAAATTTTGATAGCCGAAATTTTGAGTAGTTCGGAGAACCGGTAGTAAAAATTCTGACTGCCCAACCCTCCCCTCCCCCCACCTATTCTCTGCCTCCGAAGTCCCAGCTCATCGGGAGGAAATGGGGATTTTTCAGTAACCTTCCCCTGGAGTGGGAAGGTAAAGGAGATTTTACAGTATCCTTCCCCTGCCACACCCACCAAGCCACACCCACCAAGCCATTTCATGCCCACCAAGCCAAACCCACAGAACCGGTAGTAAAAAATTTTGAAACCTATCACCGGCAGAGAATAGATGGGGGTGGGACCAGTCAGAATTTTTACTACCAGTTCTCTGAACTACTCAAAATTTCCGCTACCGGTTCTCCAGAACTAGTCAGAACCTGCTGAAACCCAGCTCTGCTCAAGGGCGGTGGGATTAAGACATGACCCTCCAGGATTATCTATCAGCAGAGCTCACCACATGGCACAATCAAGCCCCTTCATTGCATCACCCAGCAATGTTCAACCAAACCTATCTCAGATAATCTCAGCTATGACCCCTGCGTAGCCCCCTGGGATTCTGACAACCAATAGAATACATTTCTTGCACAGGAACAGGAAGCTCAAGGGCAAGGCCCAAGAGAGGGTATAAATTCCTCTCTCTCTCTCTCTCTCTCTTCCGTGTGGTCAACTGCCCAGGACTTCAAACCCATGTGGTCCTGTCTACCAATAAACCATCTTTCCAACCAGCGCCCATGTTTCCAGTGTCTTTTTCCCCACTTGGAACTGAACCAGATGGATTTTTCTTCCAACACTTTCCAAAGGACCTGGGGAAGGCAGATGTTGTTATCCGATGATGTTAAAAATCTTCCATGGGCGCCAGGAGATTATTGTAGGGAGAAGGGTTCACAATGTACAATCTGAAACCAAAAATCATACTTTCTCAAAGGGACTTAGGCGCCGTGAAACATAATGGAGTTAATATTGTAGACCAAGTTTCATCCCTTAAATCTCTTGGCGTAGCATATCAACCCTTTGAAATCTGGAATGAATACATTCCATCTATTCCTGAGGTTATAAATTCCTTTAAGGCCATTCTGGGCTTTTTTCGTAGTACAGGAAGCAAGAACATACACAGGGCCATAAAACTCTTTATAGCCAAATCCCTCTCCCGATGTTGTCTTCCCTCAGATATGCGAGGATAATCCCTCACATAATATTCACTCAAGATTCCTTAGAGTATTGTTTTGAATACCCTCTTGACTTTCTGGGATGATCCCCCTGGGATCTGAAGTCTGCATTTGCTGGCTTTATTTCTGGTTGAAACACCACACTTCCGGAGATTCCCTGGCAGTCAATGTCCATTTTGTTTCTCTCTCTCTCTCTCCCCCTCCCCCTTCCTCCCCCTTCCTCTCCAGCTAGAAGTCAGAATGATCTACACCAGTGATGGCTAACCTTTTTGCCATCACGTGCCAGGAGGGGGGTGGGTGGAGAAGGTTCAGACGTGTGCATGCCCACACCCATAATTCTATCCACCCTGCCCTGCGCATGCGTGCACAACCCCTTCCCCCACCCTCGCTCCTGGCACGTGATGGCCCGGTAGGCCCGTTTTTCTTTCTTATCTAACTTCAGATCCTCTCTGTGCATCTGGGGAGGGCGAAAACAGCCTTTCCCACTCCCTCAGAGGCCCTCCGGAGGCCTGAAACAGCCCATTTCCCAACTCCCGATGGGACAGAAAGTGATGTTTTTTGCTGTCCCCAGCCTCAAGAGCCTCTCTAGGAGTCTCTGGAGGCTGGGGACAGCAAAAAATGTCATTTCCTGTGCCATCGGGAGTTGGGAAATGGGCCCTTTCAGGCCTCCGGAGGGTCTCCGAGGGAGTGGGAAAGGCTGTTTTCGCCCTCCCCAGATGCACAGAGAGGATCTGGAGCCAGGTGAGAAAGAAAAACAGGCCTTCCCCACCCTCCCAGGCCCTCCGGAGGCAGGAAACAGCCTGTTTCCCTACTTCTGGTGGGCCCAGAAGGCCCGAAAATCATCTGGCTGGCGTGCACATGTTGTGCCATAGGTTCGCCATCATGGATCTACACCAATGCAACTTCTCATACATTGCCTTCCTGGACATGGGGCTAACAGAATAACAGAAGGGACAGTGGAAGACTTCTAGTCCAAGCCTCTGGTCAAGCAGGAAACCCTACACCAGTGATGGCTAATCTTTTTGCTGTCACGTGCCAAAAGCAGGGGGAGCGGGTGGGGGGATGGGTCACGTGTGCATGTGCCCACACCCATAATTCAGTGCACCTCGTCCCCCGCACATGCACATGTGACCCCCCCCCCTAATTTTGGCACATGATGGCACTGTAGGCCTGGTAGGCCCATTTTTTCGCCCTCCCCAGGCTCCAGAAGCTTTCTTGGAGCCTAGGGAGGGCAAAACAGCCTTCCCCACATCCCAAGAAGCCCTCCAGAGGTGGGAAATGGCCTGTTTCCTGACTTCCAGTGGGCCCGGAAGGCCCGAAAACTAGCTGACCAGCACGCACATGCGTGCTGGAACTGAGCTAGGGCAACACTGGTGTGCCCACAGATATGGCTCCACGTGCCATAGGTTTGCCATCACGCCCCTATACCATTTCAGACAAATGGTTGTCCAATCTCTTTCTAAAAAACCTTCAGAGTTTGAGTACCTACAACTTCTGGAGGCTATCAAGACCCAAAGGCAGAATCCTGGGATAGCAATGAGTGTTAGCCATACAGGTGGAGTAAGATGAATTAGGAATTTGGTGTTGGCAAGATAGGAGTCAGAAACGTTTCCCTCTAACAAATTCCCTATTCAATCTTACCTACCAATACAGTGTAGGGCTTTTTCCTTAGCTTGCCTTAATGTCTTGACCTCTGCTATATTGAAGGGGTGGTACAATAATGCCCCTTTTGCAGAGTGAACCTGCCCTATGAACTGGAGGAAGCTACGTCTCCATTCTCCGTGTCCTTTCAGTGCCCTTTCTACAGCAGCTTGTGTTGTGCATGCACAACTCCGCTTGCTAGCAATAGTTCCACCTCTTCTGCTGAGAATCTAATTTTCTTTTGATTTCAGACCAGAATCCTAACTTTATCAGGAGAATCTGAACTTTTTTCAAGTGTCACTGCTTTACACACAAAAAGCATCTTCTAATTTTAGGATCTCACAAATATACTTTTCGATGCTTTATAAAACGTTTTTTTTATGTTATGTATCCTGTCACTGATCTAAATATCTCTGTCTGTCTATCAATCTGTCTATCTCCATCCATCCCCCCTCTCCATCCATTATCTGTATCTATCTATCCATTCTCTCTCTCTCTCTCTCTCTCTCTCTCTCTCCCTCCCTCCCTCCATCCCTTTCTCTCTCTCCATCCATCTCTCTCTCTCTCTCTCTCATCTATCTATCTGTCTATCTATCTATCTATCTATCTATCTATCTATCTATCTATCTATCTATCTATCTATCTATCTATCATCAATCTATCATCTATCTACCATCTATCGTCTTCATGCACAAAGAAAGGAAGAGAGAGAGAGATTCAATGTTTAATAGTCTGAACAATTTAATTTACTACCATTAATCTTCTAGAATATGTTGACATATCTTAATTAGATCCTTGTAACTTCTTAAGAAATCCTATAGAATGCTGGTCAATCATTCTAGTAAGGACACTAAATAGATAAAAAGAGATTTGAGAATGCCTTGTGCTACAAAACATTCCCACCCAGTTTTGAAAGATTTCAAGACATACTTAAAAGGAGTAGATTTTTTTTTCTATTTTGTATGCAAAATCCTTACTTCTCAGAATGTAGGAGGAGACCATGAAAAACCTTACAAAGGACTTGAGGCTACAGATAAATCTTAATGCTCCATACATTTGATTAGGTTTTGCAGATTAAAGATACTGTGTCACTCACACCATATTTCATTTGCAACCACAATTAACGACAAAATTACTTGTCTTACTGACATAGATTCTATTATAGCCACTCATAATTTGTCTGCAGATCTGAGTAACTCATACTCGTGCTGGGACCTTTCCCCTTCCCAAGGATAGAGTTTAGGATGTCTGTGAGTGTGTATTTGTGTGTGTGTGAATTTTTAATATTAAATGACCTGAAATCACAACCTGACTTTTGCATGATGGTAGTTTCCCAAAAGTTTCTCCACGCTGTATTATCATTTTTCCCATTTCCTACAGTCTTGAGTTTGGATTCTTCAGGATTCTAGCAGATCCAAACGGACCGTGTTTTGGTTTTTTTGAGATCAGTTTTTGTTCAGCTAGCTGCTGCCACTCTTATGGTCTATTTCAGGGGTGGGCTGCTGGGGGTTCGCAGGGATTCGGGAGAAGCTTTAACTAAGATTCTGTGCAGTTCAGAGAACCCCCAAATCCCACTCCTGGCTGGCCCCACCCACCCCGCCCCTCCCAGGAGTCCCCATGTGGCCTGTTTTTGATGCAGGTAAGTGCATGGTGTGCGCAGAGGCTCAGGGAGGGCAAAAAATGGGCCTACTGGAAATTCAGGAAGGCCAGAAATGTGCCTATTTCCAGCTTCCAGAGGGCCTCCGGAGCCTGGAGAGACCATTTTTGCCCTCCCGGAGGCTTGAGGAAAACCTCCAGAGCCTGGGGAGGGCAAAAATGCCCCTCCCGCCGTGGTGCAGGAGGCTGACTAGGCCATGCCCTCCATGGCCATGCTAAAACTTTTGAAGCCCATCCCGGCCTATTTCATATCTATGAGCCAAACTCTGTGATTTCATAGTAGCAGGCATATTATGTTCTTGCCAACATTATGAAAATTATTTTCCACTTTCACACTGCTCGATGTCTCTTAACATCTTAGACCTAAATTAATGTGCTACTCTGGTATTTCTTGATGTGGTTCATCCATATCAAGCCTGACCCCTTTAAATTCTGACTCAATAGAAGTCAGTCGGATATTGCTGACCGATGAGGAAATCTTATATAAAATTATTATACAAATTCCCACTATTAATAAATAGATATGGACTCCAGGTTTCCCCTCAAAATGATGGTCTTTTTTTCTTCAGTGGAGCATTCTTCCAAACATATATATAATAATGTTATTATTGTATACTAATAATATTGTGTTGTTTCTCAGTCCTTCAGCTTAAATATATTCATGGCCTTCAGTGATTCCTCATCTGATTTGGTTCTCTTACCCCTGGTTATATTTGTTGACTTCTTCTGAAGCTGGTTCCAGTTGTGAGAGAATATTTCAGAGTGAAATATTATTCTGCTGTGTTTGGATCCCAGCCCAGTTCTTTGAAAGAGTTGTCAGGAAAGCCCAGGTCCCTGTTCACACCCTTGCCAAGGTGAGAAAATGACACAACTTACTTTTCATTCCAATCTCTCAGCGGCAGAAATGCCAGTTCGTTACGTTCAGCATCTGTTTGCCATAAAACGGGGCATACCCTCCAGACGCATTTCTTCATAAACACGGAACACCAGAAATACTGTTCGTATTAAATTGGACCCCATGAATAATACAAGAAGTCATGAATTTAAATTATTACTGGCATTTGGAGAAAATGCTAGTATTTCAGCCATTAAATAACAACTTTGCTTCATTTCTAGAAAGAGGACGTTATTAAGTTGTAAATCAGATTGCTGGCTTGTCTCTGGAGATATTCCTGGCTCTTGTAACATTCAGAGATACCTCTGACACTCTGTTCTAAACAATTTTTCTTACCTTGGAAAGCTTTGTTCTCTTGTTCACTTTCGTTCTCTTTGTAGAATACTGGGGGGGGGGGGGGGGGGAATAAATCCCCACACAGATTTTCCCAGGGCTCATATAACATTATGTAGTCTATCTGTGGTTTCCCTAATTGTAAAAATAAAAAACTTATGTCAGATGGTATTCATTATTCTCCTAACCGGGATATCTAAGTAAAGTTTAGTTCAGATTACTTATTTGTCTATATATATCAGTGATGGTGAACCTTCCAGAGGTGGCATGCACAGCCCTCTCTGTGGACATGCGCACCATCACCAGCTGCTCTTTTGGTTTTTGGCACATGCATGCATGCTGGTCAGATGGTCTTCGTGCGCACCGGAGCTCTGGAAATCCAAAGATCAGGTGTGCGCATGCACACTGTCCACCTGGTCTTCAGGTTTCTGGCGCTCTGGCTTAGCATAAGTTTTAAATAAATTTTTAAACTTTTTTAAACGTTCCGGAGATCGTGATGTCTATTGCTTCTTTTATAACTATACCTGGAACTCGCATTTTTAGGATAATTCTTTATATATATATATATATATATATATATATATATATATATATATATATATATATATATATATATATATATCTGTGTAAGTTTTCACGGGTATATATGTATGTACAGGTACTATCTTGGGTTTCTTCCCGTGTAATTGCAAACATATCTTTAGAAGGATTGCAGCGACGTTTCGATGAAATCACATTCATCATCTTCTGGCTGATGTTCTCGGTTTGGTGCTAATGGGCAAACTGTGTGATCTGCAATCCTTCTAAAGATATGTTTGCAATTACACGGGAAGAAACCCAAGATAGTACCTGTACATACACACACACACACACACACACACACACACACACACACACACACATATATATGCAAGTTTTGGTGTATTCGGGTCTTTTCCCATGTAAGATTGAGAGTATCTTGGTGACATTTCGACAAGGTCCCTCTCGTCACCTTCAGGCTGATGTCTTCGGCTTCGTGCTTGTGTGAGGAAAGCATGATTGAAGCTGACGTCTCTCTATAAATACTGGTGGGGAGGTGTGGGGTGCTGGCTTTGTTGCTATGAACGGGTTGGTTGCCTGTGTTGTTATATCTTGATTGGTTGATGGAGTTAATGTTTGCAGATTAGTCAGCTGTTTCGTAACAAGCATGAAGCCGAAGACACCAGCCTGAAGATGATGAGTGGGACCTTGTCAAAATGTCACCAAGATACTCTCAATCTTACCAGCAGGTTCTGACCAGTTCTGGAGACCGGTAGCAGAAATTTTGAGTAGTTTGGAGAACTGGTAGTAAAAATTCTGACTGGCCCCACCCCCATCTATTCTCTGCCTCCCGAGTCCCAGCTGATCGGGAGGAAATGGGGTTTTTGCAGTAACCTTCCCCTGGAGTGGGGTGGGAATGGAGATTTTACAGTATCTTTCCCCTGCCATGCCCACCAAGCCATGCCATGCCCACCAAGCCATGCCATGCCCACCAAGCCACGCCCACAGAACCAGTAGTAAAAAAATTTGAAACCCACCACTGATGTGTCTGTGCGCCGTGATTTTAGTCTTTTTTCGAATGCAGTCTGTTTGGCCTAGGACTATTTCTTTGAATAAACTAAACTAAATTAATTAAATTAAATTAAATTAAACAATTATCCTGCAATTCTTCTTCAGTCTCTTTTAATTCAACTTGTTCAATTTTACTTAAAAACAGAAGAGAATTTGCATGATGTGTCCATGTGTTGTTGGAAGAAAAATCTGGGTCCAGTTCCAAACAGTGAATAAAATGGAGGCTGATCAGAAAGAAAGATTCTGTTTATTGGTGAATAAAACCAACACACACACACACAGTGCGCAGTTCTGGGATAGTTGACAAAATGGAGTTGAGAGTGGGTCAGTTTTTATACTTTCATTGGGCTTTGTATTTGCGATTCCTATTCCTATGCAAGAACATGTCCTTTAATATTCTAATGGCTGTTGTCAGATTCCTATGGGTTGAAATCCTAGGTGTTTGTCTGAGCTAATCTTTGGCTTGCCTAATTGTATTGCTTATCTGGAGTCTCTGTCTGACCCAGTCTTTCTGAATGGATTACCAAATATGCATTTCTAAAAGCTGGCCTCCTCCGTTTCTGCTTGGGGCAGGGAGACTGGGGCTAGTTTCTTCTTCCCTTAAGATTTTTGCCCATTTCTCCTTTAGGGAAAATATTCTATCTTGCCTTTTTAATATTCCCCAAAATATTTCATTCTCTAGGAGGGTGGGTGCTGCTGACTTTCTACAGTGTCTAAGACAGAATCTCCATATTTGGCAACTTTAAGACTTGTGGATTTCAGTTCCCAGAATTCCCCAGCCAGCATGCCTTAGCCCCTGGACTAAGAGATTATATGTCTTGACTTTCATTGTGCAATAATCTTTCCAATCGTCTCCAGTCTTTCTGGCTTTCTAAGATTCTTTCAGTCCCAAGAAAAAAGTCACATGGAGAAACTCCCATTGGGACTTCTCCTACTGGGAAAATATGAATAACTAGGCAGGCTTGGAGTGATGGAAAGATAGTCAGCCAACAGCAACAGCAGGAGAAACTTCCATTGCTTCAGACAATGAACTTTCCTATCAATAGAAATTCTAAAAACAAGCCCTTAGTCATTTTGAGAATAATGTGGAAAACTTGAAGCCTCTTTTGAAGGACAATAACTTTCAAGTTGGATGGCACATGGAACAGACATATTATATAAGTTGTACTAAAAACTAGCAGCTTATAGCCATAACAATAGCACTTAGGCTTTTACAGCCCTCTCTAAGTGGTTTACAGAGTCAGCCTATTGCCTCCAACAATCTGGGTCCTCATTTACCCACCTTGGAAGGATGGAAGGCTGAGTCAACCTTGAACCTGGTGAGATTCCAACTGCCAAACTGCCGGCAGCCAGCAGCCAGCAGATGTAGCCTGCAGTACTACACTCTAACCGCTATGCCACAACAGCTTCTAAATTTTAAATACAGGGATGCCCACAAGACATGGTTTTAAAAAAAAAGCAACCAAAGCTCCAAATATTCTTATTTTTTTCTTAAATATTCATTTTGGAATTGGCCACCCTTCTAAATCTAATAAATTTAATTTTACAAATAGCAGGTTGTTTGTACCACCATGGTTGCCATCTTGATTTTTCACCACAACACATGGACACCCTCATTTAAGACAATTCTTTTCTATTCCGCTTTGTGAAACCCCAAAAGGTTCCCTATAGATGGCTTTGTACCAGTGGTGGGTTGTCCCCGGTTCGGATCGGATTGCAAGAACTGATAGTAAAACCAGCAGGAGGATCTGCCCATTGACCTAGATGTCACCAGGAAGTTTCTGTGCACTTGCAGAAGCATTCACGGTCCCCTTGCAAACTGGTAGTAAAGTTAAGTAGAACCTACCCCTGCTTTGTAAGGCTACCTTGACTTACAACCATTCATTTAGTGACCATTCTAAGCTACAATGGCACTGAAAAAAGTGATCTTTGACCGTTTTCACACTTATGACCATTGCAGAGTTCTTGTGGTCATGTGATTACCATTCAGATTTTTGGCAACTGACTCATATTATTTATTATTTATTTATTAGTTCGATTTATATGCCGCCCTTCTCCAGAGACTCAAGGCGGCTCACAATGAATTAAGCAATAGCCTTCATACTTTTGTATATACCTGCTTAATAGGGCTTTTGCACCCCCCCCAAGTGGTGTTGCATTTTATACAAAGTCAGCTTATTGCCCCCACAATCCGGGTCCTCATTTTACCTACCTCGGAAGGATGGAAGGCTGAGTCAACCTTGAGCCTGGTGAGATTCAAACTTGCAGTAATTGCAGGCAGCTGGCAACTAGGTGCTACTTTAACAGCTCTTAGTCCACTGCGCCACCAGGCTCATAGTTACGACGGTTGCAGTGTCCCGGGATGACAAGATCATCTTTTGTGACCCTCTGGCAAGCAAAATCAATGGGAAAGCCAGATTCACTTAACAACATGTTTCTAACTTAACAATTGATGATTTCTAACTTAACAAGTGATTCACTTAATAACTGTGGCAAGAAAGTGGCATAAAATGTGGCAAAACTCACTTAGCAAAAGACATTTTGGGATCAATTGTGGTTGTGAGAGTGGTGGGATTCAAATAATTTAATAACCGGTTCTCTGCCCTCATGACCAGTTGGGTGGGTGCGGCCATGGTGGGAGTGGCCAGGGGGTGTGACAAGCAGCACTCAGCCTCCTGCACCCCCTGGGAGCAAAAATGGGCTGCGGGGGAATATGCTGCGCTCGCCCCCGTTTTGGGCCTAGGAGGCCTCCTTGCACTTACCTGGGAGCCAAAGCAGGGTGCGTAGGGACTCTTGGAAGGGACGGGACAGAAGGGGCAGAGCTGGTTTAGCTCTGCAGACTAAAGCACTGTAATTAACATCCAGCTGTCTGCAATTACACCAGTTCGAATCTCCCCAAGCTCAAGGTTGACTCAGCCTTCCATCCTTTCTAAGGTAGGTAAATTGAGGACCCAGTTTGTGGGGGCAATAAGCTGACTTTGTATAAATATACAAATGTATGAAGGCTATTGCTTAATGCATTGTAAGCCGCCCTGAGTCTTCAGAGAAGGGCGGCATATAAATCAAATTAAAAAAAAAACAAAAAAACCCCCAGCAATTTAACTACCAGTTCGCTCAAATCTGCCCGAACCGGCTAAGTCCCCAGGGAGTTGGGTGGCATAGAAATGCAACAAATTAATAAATCAATAAATCCCACCACTGGTTGTGAGTCAAGGATTATCTGCATTTCCAATTTGCATGAAGTTCTGCACACATTCCTCTTAAATTTTACTTGTTTTTTTAATTGCATCAAGTTTTACGGAAACATCTTTTTGTGCCCTCTTTTACATCCCATAGACACATCTGTTTGCATGCCATCTTGTGAACAGGGAACTGCACTGCCAGGTTCAGAAGGTCATGGATTTCTATTTACCTTCTCCTTTCACTTCCCTTACAGGAGAAGACCTGGTGGTGTCCCCAAGGATTGTACGGGCCTTACAGACAAGAAATTTTTTTTGGAAAAGTAAGACTTAAAAATACACCCACAGGAACCAGCTTATCCATATTCTACTTACAGTTTGTGAGAGGCAACTGTGATAAAATCTTTTAAATAATTTGGGAAGTAACACCTCTCACATCCTGCCCTCAAAAAGATCCTTCCATTTCTTTTTCTCATCATACGCCTGTGGCTTCGTCAAGAAGAGCATGCCTATCAAACATTTCTGCTCAACCAGAATCATTTCCCAGTTGTGTTTTTCAAGTTCTATGGGAACATGACTTTTACAAAGCTCGAGTTGTTTACCAATTGCCTGGCAATGTGGAAGATTTTGTTTTCATTACATGATATCAAGGAGAGCGATAACTCTTTGGGGAACCTGAAATGGCTACTTGTGCAGCTAGAAGAAACCACACTGTTGGTGTTCTTACAGCAAGTCCTTCAGATAGTCTCGTTGCGAATAGGTATCTGCATTCACGGGGAAGTCATTAGAAGGCTCAATAGAAGATGAATAATAACTCAAGTTCTTTTTGATCATTTTAATCATCTTCTCTTGGGCACGTCAGTTACGTATTCCAAAGCTTCTCTTCCCTCTCGCATCTCTTCAAATGCAGATATCCCAGGATGACTGGAATAAAATATGAAAAGTGATTCTATGAAGAGACGGCAAGATATATCACAATTCCAAAGCTTTTTTTTTTTTTTGAAACCATAAACAAAAACACAATAATTTTGGCGGTAGGATCTTTTAATCTAATATTAAATTCGCCTGTCTTGGGACATCTACACTTTGTCAGAACAGATTTCTAGGCTCATTTAAGAGGACATGGCAAGGTTTAATGACAAGGCACCTAACTTCCAGGAAAGCATGTCAAACAGAAAGTGGCAGGAAAACAAATTTGTTTTCAAAGCGTGCAGAACTCGGATCTTGGGATGGATGTAGGGAGCTTTATCATTATCATTTACAGTGCCAATCATTTTCCTCTAACTGGAGACTTCGGAGAATTTAAACAAAAAATACATTCTTTAAGTGTTGTTACCAATGGTGTCCAAAGGAGGTATGGTACCAGGCACAGTTCCATGATTCATACACTGCCCCTATTCTACCATGTTTCCCCGAAAATAAGACATGTCTGGATAATAAGCCCAATTGGGCTTTTGAGCACACATGCTATAATAAGCCCCACCCCCAAAATAAGCCCCTCCCCCAAAATACTTATATGCATACGCAGCTGCTGTGCAAACAGCATGAGGTAATGAGGTGAGGTGTGGGGCCAACGGTGAGAGAACATGCCCCATGCGCACTAGCCATCCACCTGGAAAGGCCTCGCAGAGGCCGCTCCAGCAAACCGTAGCTTGCGCGCCCCTTCTCTTAATGGCGGCCGCAAAAAGCGGCCACAAACAAACTCTTGCCAGCCCTAGCCCTGTTGACCTGAGGGGAGGGATACTGGTGCCGGAGCTCCAAGCAGTGACCAGTGAGGGCTGTCTGCACAGCCATGAAGCGGGATTGGCATGGCCGGTTCTTGCCCGCAGGATTACCAGTGAGGATCAGGTCAGAGCCGCTGCCACTGCTGCCTGAGATCAGCAGGCCAGATTCGGTGAGCCGGATGCACTGTTGCCACTTGGGAGAAGAGAGAGAGGAGGCTCTATGAGAGAGCTCATTTTTGACGTTCTTCTCCTCCTGGGCAGCAGCAGCATGTTCAGCTCCCCGAATCAGGCTTGCTGATCTCAGCCCACGAGGGGGAGTGGCAGGTGAGGAGGGGTGGGGAGGCAGAGAAGCAAGAATTCTGCCACTCGCCCAAACCCCAGATCTCCTGTTTGCCTTGCAGGCTCTTCAAGAGGAAGGCAATTGAGCCAGTCCGTGGCTTTTGTAATCCAAGCCAGCGCTTCTTCTCCTGTCCCCTTTCCTCCCCCCCGCCCGCCCCCCCAGCAGTGTGTAACTTGAGAACCAGCACCTTGGATTCTCTTTTTTAAACTCTTCCCAACCATCCTTTTGTTCTCTGCTTCGGCTCCAGGTGTGGGTGGGGAAGAGACATATGGACATTCCCCAAATTCATACATTCTAGCATATACACAATAATAAAAACACCTTTATTTAAGATCATTAGCAATCAAGGTTATCCACAATAACTCCATTTTTTTCTGAAAGCAGCCTAGCCAAAATGAAATAAAATGGTCACAAAGTCCTTGCCGGAATCAAGTAAAATTGCATTTACAACAATATGTGCTAACTGGAATTTAATAGAAGATATTTTTCACTCAGTTCACTCTAAGTACAACACAGTAATTTTTTTTCCTTGAAGATTACTTTAAAATATGACAGAAGTATCATTTAAACTGAGTGGTTTTGATGATGCACTCAAAAGCGAGGCATTAAACTGAAGCTTCTTTCTTTATTAATAATATGACAAGATGCAGATAGCATCAGCTTTCCCCTAAAGCTTCTTATTGGTTTATGGATTTGGGCTTTCATTTTTGGAAAAAAAACACAATTCCCTTACAAACTAATTAAATTCCTGTAGTGTTCAGTTCAGATTAGATCCCTATTTTGTTTTCCCATAAGAATATAATCTCAGTTTTATAAGACTGAAGGATGACAAAACTCTTTTTCTGCCAAATGACTAAATGTCAGATTTCAACAATCTCCTTATTCAGTGATGGTCAGCCTATACCTAGAACATTGTGTTCAGTTCTGGGCACCTCATTTTAGGAAGGACATTGACAAACTGCAGCGTGTCCAGAACAGAGAAACCAAATTGATAAAAGGCCCAGAAATTAAACATAATATTTAGTTTGGAGAGCAGAAATCTGTACAAAACATCATAGCTGTCATGAAATATCTAAAGGCCTTTCAAATAACAGATAAGGCAGAACTCTTCAAAGTTGATCCAGGAGATTGAACAAGAAACAATGGGTTTACATTACATATCCAGTTTCAGATGGATATCAGGGGGGAAAAAATCTCATTCAGAGCAAGAAGTCTTTCAACAATGGAAATGAGAAGAATCTCCTTAGCCAAATGTCTTTAAACCAGGGGTGAAATGCTCCCAGTTCAGACTGGATCTGGCGATCCGGTAGCGATTGTGGCAGGTGGTTCGGAGAACAGGTAGCGATGGTGGCGCAAGGCTCCGCCCATCTTCCCAGGTGTCATTGTTTCCTGGTTTTAATCAGGAAGTAATGTGTTTTTTACCCTCTGAGTATGCACAGAAGGTTTTGCACATGTGCAGAGAGTCTGTGTGTACATGTGACACGTGCGCACACTTCTGAACCGGTAAGGAAGGTAAGTAGATTTCACCCCTGCTTTAAACACAGGATGAATAGTCATATGTCAGTAGATAGAGAAGAGAACTAAGGTATGTATGTATGTATGTATGTATGTATGTATGTATGTATGTATGTATGCAGTTACTTGACCAGAGTTTGGATGAAATATAGCAACAATGATAAGCCCTTGAATTGGTCATAGCTTAGATCTTCAACATCCCTTCAAGGATGTTCCCATTCAAGGAGCACACTGGCTCATAAGGTTAAAACACTGGGCTGTCGATTGGCAGACTTTTCTTCGAGATCCATTGCTGCTACAGGATGGGGTGAGCTCCCATCACATGCTCCAGCTTCTTCTGATCCAGTAGTTTGTAAGCAACTTCACAGGGACATGAAAAGAGTCCCCAATTCAGCATCTTCCAGGCAATGGTGATATCACTGGTGAATCCTTTCACCATGGAAGTACTTTGGTGTTTCTCACACAGAAAAAAAAATTCTCTTCCAAACTAGATATTCTATATATTAGAGGGACACTTTTTTTATAGTTGGCTTCTGTATCTCCAGATGAATCCTTTCATTAACAAGAAATAGAGTTAAAAAGGAAAAATGAGCAAGCAGAATTATATCCACACTAAAAGTCTGCTTGAGTCCCGCCTGGGAGTAGGGCGGTATACAAATTCGATAAATAAATAAATTCGATTTGTCCAATTTCTGTTTTGGGAATTGTACTTCTGAAGGGAATTAAATATCATTGAGGAGTCCATTCGTCTTCCCTGGATCTGAGGGAAAATAGCTACTTGTGCATTGCTCCCCCAAGTTTCTCTCTCTAGAAAGGAATTACACAAAAATGGTAATAAAAGTTTCTGTGGATGTTTTTTGAATTCATAAGCTAGGAAATAGCTATTGATCTTAGGTGGAACCCAGTTTTTTTTCCCTCAGGCCTTAAATTTTCCTACGTCCCAGTCAAAGTTTAATCATAGAATCATAGGACTTCTGGTCCAATGTCCTATCCAGAACTTAAATTCTTTTATTATCCCAGACAAATGACTGTCCACTTTTTGATTGAAAACCTTCAATGATGGAACTTCCCAGAGATATTAAATCATACCCCTCCCTGCAACTTCGTTTCCTGCTGATTTTTTTCCCCATAAAGCAAAACAACAAAAAAGAAATAAAATATAATCCTGACACACCAGCACACAGAAGTTTCCCCGCTTCCAACATTCACTCAGCAAATATACAAACATGCAACTGTGATCCCATTTAATCTATCTATCTATCTATCTATCTATCTATCTATCTATCTATCTATCTATCTATCTATCTATCTATCACCATACACACACACATATCAATTGATCATCTCTATCTATCTATCTATCTATCTATCTATCTATCTATCTATCTATCTATCTATCTATCTATCTATCTATCTATCTATCTATCACCATACACACACACATATCAATTGATCATCTCTATCTATCTATCTATCTATCATCTATCTATCTATCTATCTATCTATCTATCTATCTATCTATCTATCTATCTATCTATCTATCATATTAAAAGCATACAAACAGTAAACAAAATTTTAATCTTACGTCTGTCTCATTAACCGCTCCCAAAATTCAAAATTAAACTGTGAGGCTCCACTCACAAGCTCTTGCTTGCTTGAAAGTTATGAGATGGAATAATATGATGATACATCAGGAAAAGTTGCTGATCTTTGATTTAATTTCAAGTTACCATGGACCCCCTAAAAAGGGACTTACAACCTTCTTTTTTTAAGATCTGACTTCAGTCCTCCTTATGACTGCATTTTGGACACTTTGAATCTGGCCCATAATTTTGATGGCACCTCACAGTCACATAACCACAATTTACAATGAGCCATGTAAAAGCCATGTACTGCAGGCTACTTCTGCTGACTGCCAGGTGCCTGCAATTTCGCAGTTCAAATCTCACCAGCTCAAGGTTGACTCAGTCTTCCATCCTTCCAAGGTGAGTGAAATGGGCTCATAATATTGTGTCTGGTCACACAGGATTGTCTTTACAACTGTCATGATTTACGACTGTAATTGTGGGACTCAATTACAGTTGTAACTCAAGGACTATCTATGCAAAACAGACTAAACGAACTATCTAAAATTGTGCACGGATGAACAAATCATATCTGGGTTGTTACATGCAGAAAAAAAAACCCCAATAACAACCCCAAATTCCAAAATTGATAGTTTGATTGATCATACTTTTTGAACTGATCAAAATAGTGCTTTAAAAATGTGTTCAATCTTTCACTTTCTCCAGAACTGATGCTCGGGAGATGGAAAAGAAGCAAGGAAGCTCAAAAAGTAGGCCAAGTATTTCAACTCTAAAGACTGAAATTTAATGTCCGTCTGAGAGTATTAGTGATACTTTATCAAATTCAGATTAAATCTATCATTCAAGGACAAAGAAAAAAAAATGCTGATTCCAATGTTCTCTTCTCTGATTCTTAAAACAGAAGCACCTACAAAATGAAATTATCCTTTTGTTGTTGTTAGTTGTGAAGTTGTGTCCAACTCATCGCAACCCCATGGACAACATTCCTCCAGGCCTTCCTGTCCTCTACCATTCTCTGGAGTCCATTTAAGCTCACCTCGACTTCTTCAGTGACTCCATCCAGCCATCTTGTTCTCTGTCGTCCCTTTCTTCTTTTGCCCTCAATCATTCCCCAGCATTAGGCTCTTCTCCAGTGAGTCCTTCCTTCTCATTAGGTGGCCAAAGTATTTGAGTTTCCTCTTCAGGATCTGGCCTTCTAAAGAGCAGTCAGGGTTGATCTCTTCTAGGACTGACTGTTTTGATCACCTTGCAGTCCAAAGGACTCCCAGGAATCTTCTTCAGCGTAGTTCAAAGGCCTCAATTCTTTAGCACCCAGCCTTCCTTATGGTCCAGTTTTCACAGCCATACATTGCAACTGGGAAAAACCATAGTCTTGACTATACGCACTTTAATTATCCTTTATTGTTATCTTTACCAAAAATTCAAACGTTTTGTAAAACCAGATTATCTTTTCTTGTTTATCTCAATCAAAATTGACTTCTTTCCATTCACAACCTAGTATTGGATAAAGACTTTAGGAAAATGTTCTCAGGCTTTGGGGATTTTGTGCTTTTAAAGTACTTTGCATTCCTGCTGCTCTTTCCAACTGGATCTTTCTATCTTGGATTTATTCTTCAGATATTTTTAGTGCTTAAGGTTTGGTGGTGCCTGTTATATTTTTATCCTTTGTGGATTTAACCTTTGTGGGTGAACGACTCAGAACACTCCTTGTAGCTGGATGGAATGAATGTGGCAAATAAATGAATAGCAAAATAGAAGCAAGCAAAGTAAAAATAACGTCACCACTAAATCAAGGAGATCCATATCAGTATATCAGGTTCTGAAAAGACACAGAGGTAGTCCTTGACTTATGACCACAATTGAGCCCAAAATGTCTGCTGCCAAGTGAGACACTTGTCAATGTTAAATTTTGCCCCCTTTTATGACCATTCTTGCCACAGTTCTTAAGTGAATCACTGCAGTTGTTAATTTGGTAACACTATTGTCAAGTGAATCCGGCCTCCCCATTGATTTTGCTTCTCAGAAGGTCACAAAAGGTGATCTTTTGTGACTCCAGGGCACTGCAACGGTGATAAAAACATGGCTGCTGCCAAGCGTCTAAATTTTAATCATGTGACCATAGGGATGCTGCAATGATTGTGTGAAAAATGTTCATAAGACACTTCTTTCAGTGCCATTGTAACTTTGTTGGAAGTCGAGGAGTAGCTGTATTTCCAAAGGGAATTCAGAAAGTCACATTTAAAATTTTATAAAATCACGTATTTAAAGTCACTAGTTGTCCAGTGTCCAATTATTGTCTGAGGTAGAATCTAATTAAAGCATTGGATTGAAGACACCGAACAAAACCCCATCATTTCTTTGGTTTCCTTGTTGAACTCTTACTATTAGGAAGAGTTTTTCCTAATATTCTCTTGTAATCTGACTTCTAAGATGTTGATTTTCAAGGAGAAGCATACCTACTCATGGGATCATCAGAGCTCGGTTGTTTTCTCTCAAGACGTTTCATTACCCAACTAGGTAACATCATCAGTGTTATTGATGATGTTTCCTCACATACAGCAGCACTTATGATGTTATCAGGGGTGGTATTCACTTATTTTCCCTACCGGTTCGCAAATGTGAGTGCACGCGCCCCGTCCACGCATGCGACCAGCCTTCTACGCATGCGCTTTGCTGGCGTTCATGGCTTCCGCTCATGCGCCTGGGCTCAAAAACATGCCTAAATAGGATGGCATAGAGCCAGGGCGGATGAGTGGGTAGTGTGATTTCTACTACCAATTCAGGCGAAATGATCCGAACCGGCTGAATACCATCTCTGGATGTTATCTACTTGGGTAATGAAATGTCTGTGAGAAAACAACCAAGCTCAGAGCACATGTGGACCCCACAGTTCAACACTGAGCTATAAATACTATCTTCTGTTGGTACATATTTACTCCCTGAATCTTTTTCTGCATGGGATTTATTTTCCAGTTCCTGCATCGTCTTTATTTCCTCTTCTGAACTTCTCCCAGCTTATCTGAATCTTCCTTAAAATGGCATATTCCAAATTGGACACGGTACTTATTCAAAGAGAGATCTGACCAGTGCGGAATTATGCGAATTGAGAATCGCGGGGGGCAACTTGAAGCAGCATCAGAAATGGATCCAGGTGTATTACACATTGATTTGAAAGAAATGGAGAATGTTTGCTTCCTATTCTTTCCTCTGCCCATACCTACCGTATATTTCAGAG
This sequence comes from Masticophis lateralis, assembly GCA_030761175.1. Lineage (NCBI taxonomy): Eukaryota > Metazoa > Chordata > Lepidosauria > Squamata > Colubridae > Masticophis > Masticophis lateralis. The sequence continues at coordinate 12,911,415 of JAUDYJ010000006.1, read as the reverse complement.
TATAAGACGCACCTTCCCCCCCCCCCCTAAAAAAGAGGGTGAAAATCTGGGTATGTCTTATTCTCTGAATGTAGCCCCACCCAGCTTCTCAAATGGCGGTTTCAGATGCTGAAAAAAGCATCAGAAACGAAGCTTCAGAAAAGAAGCCCCCAAATAGAGCTTCAGAAAAAAAGACCCCAAACAGAGCTTCAGAGGCAAGGCACAAGCTCACAACTAAGGAACCTGTTGCTAAAATTCACCTCTGGGAACAGCTGATTGGGGGTATTCGGTGGCCGATCCATCTGCCAATCAGCTTTTTTCTTATTTTCCTCCCCAAAAATGAAGATGTGTCTTATATTCCAAAAAATACAGTAGTTATTTACAGGCTTAGGAATGCTAACAACTCTCCTGCCTGGCTGCCTGTATCTATTATCAACATTTAGTGTTCTCCCTTCTTCTTCTCAATTCACTTTTTCCCAGTTCTCCAGCTCCTGAACCACTTAGCATTTTGGCTTTAACAGAATAACAGAATTGAAAGGGACCTTAGAGGTCTTCTAGTCCAACCCCATGCACAAGCAGGAGTCCCTATACCATTCCAGACAAGTGACTGTCCAGCCTCTTTTTAAAAGGCTCCAGTGATGGAGCACCCCACAACTTCTGAAGGCAAGCTGTTCCATTGGTTAATCGTTCTTGCTGTCAGGAAGTTTCTCCTTAGTTCTCCACTGCTTCTCTCTTTGATTACTGTAGTTTCCATCCATTGTTTCTTGTCTTGCCTTCTGGTGCTTTGGAAAATAAGATGATTCCGCTCTTTGTGGCAGCCCCTCAGATATTGGAACACTGCTATCATGTCTCCCCTAGTCCTTCTTTTCACTAGACTAGACATACCCAGTTCCTGCAACCGTTCTTCATATGTTTTAGTCTCCAGCCCTCTAATCATCTTTGTTGCTCTATTCTCAGGGGTGAAATCCAGCAGGTTCTGACAGGTTCTGGAGAACCTGTAGCTGTTGTGGCCCGTCAGTGGCCTGTGCAGCTAGTAGCTGATTCTGACAGTGAGGAGGCTGGTCTAATGCTGCGCCAGCAGCTTGTGCAGCTGGCACTCGAGTCAGACAATGAGGAGGCTGGAGAAGATGTGGTGCCAGAGGCGGAGATTCAGCCAGAGCCTTCAGAACCTCCAGAAGCTTCCTTAAGTGAAGAGGACGAAGAGGAGGAGCCTCTTCTTGATGCATGGGCGCGCAGAGCTGCCAAAAGCTGAGGAGTGGCTCCTCAGGAGGAGGTCTCCTCGAGAGTAAGGCTTGGGGCTAATTGGCCACTCCCTTAGCCTATTTAAGGAGGAACACTGACTGAAGCAATTTGCAGGGAACAACTTCATTCACATACCTTCGTGTCTTGTCTTGATTATCTTATCAGCTTCCTGCAAATTGCTTCTAGGCATTCTGCCAACCACAGTAAGCTTTCAGTATTATTCTTTGAGTTCTTGGTGGCTGTTAATGCAGTTAATTAACAGCCATTTTTGTAAAAAATTGGTTTATTTAGTAACCTGAGGTTTGAAAGAACTTTGTGTGTGCTGCGTTCTTTGGGGTCCGTAGCTGGAACAGAACAGTAGCGGAAATTTTGAGCAGTTCGGAGGACCGGCAAATACCATCTCTGGCTGGTCCCAGAGTGGGGTGGGAATGGAGATTTTGCAATAGCCTTCCCCCAGGAGGGGAGAGTGAATGGGGATTTTGCAGTATCCTTCCCCTGCCACGCCCACCAAGCCACACCACGCCCACGGAACCGGTAGCAAAAAAAATAATTGGATTTCACCACTGTCTATTCTGCATTCTTTCCAGAGTCTCAACATCTTTTTAATAACATGGTGACTGAAACTGGATGCAGTATTCTAAGTGTGGTCTTACACACTTAGTTATGACTTCAGTTGAAGGCCATGTTTTCTTTTCTCCTGACTGCACATTCTTTCTCTGACTTCAGCTGTCTATAGCTCCTTCCTGATCTAGTCTCCCTCCCTTTGGGTCATCTGATTCCTAGTTCTTCCAAACTGCTGCTTCCACAACTCCACAACTCCTCCGATTGCCTTTCCGTCAACACATAGTTAACTTCTGGGCTTCACTTCCGCTGCTGATTTACTAGCTGCCAGGTTGGACAGATGTGAAGGGCCATTAGGATCAAGTTACCAATGACGATGTATTTACTGAGGCTTATGTATTGCTTCGGGTATTAGAGGCAACAGGGTTCTGACTGCCAGGTGTCCAAAAGCATGTGTGAGACCGTGTTCACACATTTACGGAATCCAAGTATGTTCTTTTTTATGGGATTGCCAAAAATATCCGTTAGCACTCCGAGGAATAAAATATTGAACCAGATAAACCTTTATTTTAGCAGCTTTTCTTAAAGTATAAATTCAAGAATCCTCTTCTGTCTGGCTGCTTGCATGGATTGCAGACATTCAGGTTATAATTTTCGTAAGTGTAATTGTCCTGATTCAGAAGCACACACTTCTGTGCTTATGCCTTATTCTTTATGCCACCAGGCTGGAAAATTTTGGACTTGGACAATCTTGAACTATCCCCCCTTCGACTCAACCCCTCCAAGACCGAGTGGCTGTGGCTGCCGGCGTCCCGATATAGCCAGCTGACACCATCACTGGTTATTGGGGGCGAATCATTGGCCCCCACGGAAAGGGTGCGCAACTTGGGCGTCCTCCTGGACCCACGGCTGTCTTTGGAAGATCACACGACAGCTGTGGCCAGGGGAGCTTTCTATCAGGTTTGCCTGATACGCCAGTTGCGGCCCTTTCTAGATCGGGACTCCCTACGCACAGTCACTCAGGCACTCGTCACCTCTCGCCTGGACTACTGCAATGCTCTCTACATGGGGCTCCCCTTGGGATGCACCCGGAGGCTCCAACTAGTGCAGAATGCGGCCGCACGGGGGATTATGGGAGCGACGGGACGCTCCCATGTGACACCTCTCCTGCGCGAGCTGCATTGGCTACCTGTGGACTTCCGGGTGCGTTTCAAGGTGTTGGTGACCACCTTTAAAGCGCTCCATGGCTTAGGACCAGGGTACTTACGGGACCGCCTTCTGCCGCCAATAGCCTCCCATCGGCCGGTGCGTTCCCACAGAGAGGGTCTCCTCAGGGTGCCGTCAGCCAGACAATGCCGGCTGGCGACCCCCAGGGGGAGGGCCTTCTCTGTGGCAGCCCCTACTCTCTGGAACGATCTTCCTCCAAAACTGAGAACAATTGCTGACCTCCGGACTTTTCGTCGGGCCCTGAAAACTCATCTCTTTCAGCTTGCTGGTCTAGCCTGACCCCGCTGAATTTTTAAGATCTGTATTATAGGGTTGGGTATTTTAAATATTTAATGGTTAATGGTTTTAATTTTTAGCCAAAGTTATATGCTTTTTTAAAGAAATTGTTTAACTTTTGTGTACTATTTTATTTGGCTGTTCACCGCCCTGAGTCCGCAAGGAGAAGGGCGGTATACAAATCTAAACAAATAAATAAATAAATAAATAAATATGGTCTGACCTAAGCATAGTACACAAAATTGTCTGCTACAACGTCCTACTTGTTAATGATTACTTCAGCTTCAACTGCAATAATACACGTGCAAACAATAAATACAAACTTAAAGTAAACCACTCCAGGCTTGATTGCAGAAAATATGATTTTAGCAACAGAGTGGTCAATGCCTGGAATGCTCTACCTGACTCCGTTGTTACTTCCTCAAACCCCCAAAACTTCAACCTTAAACTGTCTACCGTGGACCTCACCCCATCCCTAAGAGGTCTGTAAGGGGGCATGCATAAGTGCACCAGCGTGCCTACCGTCCCTGTCCTACTGTCCCCATTTATTTGTACTCATTTCATGTGCTCATGTCCATGTGTATACTTACACCTGTTATCTGAGGTTTTTGCGGGTGTTTGTATGTAGGTCTTTGGTTATTCAGGTCTTCTCCCGCGTAAAATTGGAAGTGTCTTTGCAATGTTTCAATGAAGTCTCATTCGTCATCTTCAGGCTGGTGTTTTCGGCTTCGTGCTTCCAGGAGACAGACTTTGCTCCTGAAAGCATGAAGCCGAGAACACTAGCCTGAAGATGACGAATGAGACTTCGTCGAAACATCGCCAAGACACTTCCAATTTTATGCGGGAGAAGACCCGAATAACCAAAGACCTACTTACACCTGTTATCTTGTACATGTTTGACAAACTAAATTAAATAAATAAATAAAATAAAATAGATGGATTTACAAGGTGTTTATAAAAGCCAGAACTCAAAGAATGAAAGAAGGACCCAGGAATCAAATGCAGGCATCAGATGGCTCGCTTATGGGGGCTGATTGATGTCTTTGCTTTTAAAGCAGAGCATCTCCCCAAACCAGTTGATGTATGCTGGGTCATGTATTCTCCTGAGATATGTCCTCTCGCAGCACAAGACTCCCCCACACCTTTTCCCATTGATTTTCTAAAGAGTTGGCCCCAGGTGGTGCGCCATCTGCCAACTCCTAAGGCTGGCTACTGGAGAGATCAGCTTCTCAGAGTCAACTTCTGACCCTGAGGAGTCTGAGTCCATAACAGTCATTGGAAAAGTAGACATGATTAGTTTAAGCTCAGGGGTGAAAATGCAAAACTGGAGGTCCCTCCTGAATTTACAGGAATAATAATAGAGTTAAAAGAGACTTTGGAGGTCTTCTAATTCAACTCCTCTGCTCACAATAGGATACTTTATGCCACCAGGTTCAAAATTCTGGGCTTGGACAACCTAGAACTATGCTGCCTTCAGTCTGACCTAAGTGTAGTACCCAAAATTATCTGCTATATCGTCCTACCTGTCAATGACTACTTTAGTTTCAACTGCAATAATACATGAACAAACAATAGATACAAACTCAAGGTAAACCGCTCCAAAATCAATTGCAGAAAATATGACTTCAGCAACAGAGTGGTCAATGCCTGGAATACACTACCTGACTGTGTTGTTACATCCTCAACCCCCACAACTTTAACCTTAAACTGTCTACTGTTGACCTTACCCCATTCCTAAGAGGTCTGTAAGGGGTGTGCATAAGCGCACCAGAGTGCGTACCATCCCTGTCCTACTATCCCCATTTATTCATACCCATTTCCTGTGTTCATATCCATATCTATACTTATATCTGTTATCTCGGTCATGTTTGACAAACTAAATAAATAACCCCCCTGCTCAAGCAGGAAACCAAACCGGGGGTGTCAAACTTGCAGCCTGCGGGCCCGATGCATCATGCAAGCCTGCGGGCCCGATGCATTAGCAAAGGGGAAAAATCGTGATACATCATGTGATGATAATGTGATGACACAAGTTTGATGCCTCTGCTCTATACTATTTCAGACAACTGGCTTTACAATCTTTTGCTAAAAGCCTCCAGTGATAAAGGACCCACAACTTCTGAAGGCAAGCCATTCTACTGGTTAATTATTCTTGCTGTTAGGACATTTCTCCTTAGTTCTAGGTTGCTTCTCTCTTCAGTTAGTTTCTATCTATTGTTTCTTGTCTGTCCTTCTGGTGCGTGGAAAAATAGGTTGGCCCCCACTTCTTCGCAAGAGCCCTTCAAATATTGGAACATTGCATCACTTCATTGTGATCATATTGAGGGAAGTTGTGAGTCATAGAACAACACCGCAGGCTTCCTATCTCCATCCCCATCTCAATATTACTTTGTCACTCCATTTTCAACTACATTTAAAATAGTGGTTTGGATCCAGTTTCTCTTTCTGGCAACGCTCAGGATGAACCAGTCTCATAAATTCAGGCCCACGCTTCAGGTGACATGGGAGTCTATCCAAAGAAGTCAATGGAAGAATGCATTTTCATTACAAGAAGCTGAAAGGCTGAATTTTGAATAATATATGTCTAGACTTGGCTTTATTCTGTGATTTCCTGAGGGCTCAAATTAATTCTTCCTAGGAAGTATTGCTCGGGCTGAACTCAGTTTTTGTCAGTCATTGAAGAAACAGTGGCTATAGTCTTTTATTTCTGTTTAAAGTTGCCTTTCTTTTGAAGTAGGTAAGGAAAGCAGATCTGACTCTTTTATACCTTGACCTATTTTGCTGACAAGTGACTACAATACAAATAAGAGATGGGGTGGGGAGGACTTTTCTTAAGAGTTTTGCTAGTTTGTCAAGACTCTAGTTGCCATTCTTTTATTTAGACATATGTGTTGACTTACAATTTTACTAACTTTAATATTCAGTGCTTCATGTCAACAGTATTTTGTTGTTCAGGCCCACTGAGATTTTAAATATTCCTTTCTTCTCTTGGTTGGCCTTAATAGACTAAGAGGAAAAAAAATGGTTCTCTATCCCACAATCCTTTGTGATGCGCACAGATGTAGAAAATGTTACTTGAGATGGATTCCCCGGGGAAAGTCTGCATGAGAGAATGGCTAAATAATCATATCAACTTTCTGAAACATTTTACCTTGGTGAATCAGAGCTATGAGTCTCTCAATATCGACTGTGTTTCCCTGAAAATAAGACCCTGTCTTATATTTTTTGAACCCCGAAATAAGCACTTGGCCTTACTTTCGGGGAAGTCTTATTATTTTGGGGTGTGTGGAGCAAGATGGGGCTCCTCTTGCCATCTTACCTGATTTCCAGCTCTGTGTTTAAATATTTTCGGGGAGGGCTTATTTTCGGAGGGAGGCTTATTTTAGTTCATGCGCTCAAAAGCTCGATTTATGCTCTCAAAAGCTCGATAATTTATGCGCTCAAAAGCTCGATAATTTATCATTATCAGGGGATGTCTTATTTTTGGGGAAACGGGGTAAGTTAAGTGATGGTTGAGCAGCCATCACTAGTTAAAGAAGATATATGATGGTAGGACCGGTTAACATACCCTCAAATGCAGATCTGGGCAATTTGCAGAGTTTGATTAGGGCAGAAGACCATAAATTTTCAAGAAGATGGGTGATAAAAAATATTTCATGAAAAATAATAAATTAAAGAGACGTATAAATTCATTTTGAAAAAGGAAGTCTCTAATACAGGACAAATAAATATATTGGGCATAGGGGCATTTACAGAAATGTCAAAAAAGTAAATTTGGTGTCCACATAAGTCTTGGTATCTTTTCTTCCTTGGGATAAGTGGCTCTTTTTGGAGAAGATGGAGATTGTACTGCTCAAATATAGGCAGTGGTGGATTTCAAAATTTTTTACTACCAGTTCTGTGAGCATGGCTTGCTAGGCATGGCATGGCTTGGTGGGCATGGCTTGGTGGATGTGGCAGGGGAAGGATACTGTAAAATCCCCATTTCCTCCCAATCAGCTGGGACTTGGGAGGCAGAGAATAGATGGGGGCAGGGCCAGTCAGAATTTTTACTACCGGTTCTCCGAACTACTCAAAATTTCCGCTACCGATTCTCCAGAACTGGTCAGAACCTGCTAAAACCCAGCTCTGAATATAGGGAAATCAAAAAGCACAGACCCAAGGGCTACACACAAGAAGAAGAGCTGCAATAGATGGTTTTTTGAGCGGGTGGGGGACCAATTTTGCAGAAGTAGATTTTTTTTCCAGGATCAAAATGGAGAAGAAATTGAACAAAAGAAGATCTCAGAATGCTAAGTGATCTTGGAGGGCTGGCAGAAAACCAGAAAAACATTATGATAGCAACTTAAATATGGCTTTTTCCTTACCGCAAGAGTGCCTTGAAAATCCTGATACTCTCAGATTTTGCTTGAGGAAATTGGTTCATTATACTGTTTAACTCTGCTTAAAAGGTAGAACACATTATATACACAGGGGCATTTTCTGTGGGTTTTTTTTTTCCATTCATTGCCTAAAGCCAGGTTTAGCCTAATGAGATACATTCAACCTTCCTGTAATTGTCTGGTGGAACCTCCAGGCTTCATTTTCCAATTGTTACCAAAATTCAGCAGTCTGCCTTTCCATGAAACTTAGGCAGTAAAGAGCTTTATGACTAAAATGCTTTGGAAGTCTTAATTTTTAGATTTTGTAAACCATACTTTTTATATTCTGGCCATCTGTCCATGGAGCACAAGCCATTTCTCCACCTAATCCAGGGCTGGGCTGCTGGGGGTTCGCAGGGGTTCGGGAGAACCTCTAGCTAAGATTCTGTGCAGTCCAAAGAACCCCCAAATCTCATTTCTTGCTGGCCCTGCCCACCCCACTCCACCCCTCCCAAGAGTCTCCATGCGGCCCATTTTGGATGCAGGTAAGTGCAGAGCATGCGTGGAGACTCAGGGAGGGAAGTTTGGAAAGGCTAGAAATGGGGCCGTCTCCGGCTCCCAGATGGCCTCCGGAGCCTAGGGAGGCCATTTTTGCCTTTGGGGAAAGCCTCTGGAGCCTGGGGAGGGCAAAAGTGCCCGCCCCACTGTGGTGCAGGAGGCCGACTAGGCCACGCCCACCATAGCCATGCCCACCCAGCAACTGGGCAGAGAACCCTTTGCTAAAATTTTTGAAGCCCACCCCTGACCTAATCATGCCCCAAATGTTTTGACACATCATTTTACATCCATAGGTTCATAATATTGTCTTCATCTCATTTCCAGCACATGAATGAGACAGACATAAATGGTACTTAGGTTTATTGGCATTACAGTAAAATCTTCCATTTTATTCCAGCACTGGCCTAGAGCTGCTTTATCACCATCAAATGGAAAAGCGACCTCAGCAACCATAGTGATTTGTGGGTAGAAGCAGTAGTGGGATTCAGCCAGTTCGCACCACTTCGGGAGAACCGGTTGTTAACCTTCTAAGCAGTTTGGTGAACTGGTTGTTGGAAGAAATCATTAGGGCAGAGAACCGGTTATTAAATTATTTGAATCCCACCACTGGGTAGAAGCAATAGAGCAGGACAGTAGACAGCAAAGGGGCAGCCAATGTCATGCCCATGTAACGTTCTGCTAACTCAAGTATGGGTATAAAGTTGGCAACGCCTATCTTAGTTTAAAGGTATTCGTTTGACTTAGGCCACTTCTTCAGATATTAGGAAGTAAGAAGATACTATATTAGGAGATACTATAGATGTATCATGTTATATTTTTGTTTAGGTTTTCATTTCTGACAATCCAATCTCTCAGAGACCTTGTGGACAATGGTTACCAGATCAAATGTGGTAAAAGACAGCACTGTTGTGAGGACCAGCTTCTCCCCCCCCCCCCGCCCCCTTCCAAGAAAGTACAAACTCTTGAGAACTTTGTATTTCAAGAGGAGTCTTTTATTGAAAGGATGAAAGCAAGTCAAAACTCAAAGCAGGCTCTGGGGTCCCTCAGGGCATGCAGTTCAGGATAAAGGAAATTAGGAACCCCCCCTCCACCTTCCGATGTGGATTCTGACCAGTCCGCTGGTGTGAATACGAATTGCACCAGCCTCTCTGAGAAACAGATACAAAGAGCTTCTCAGGGTCATCTTGCAATCCACTCATTTCCCCCCACCTCCCCTTTCCTTTCCCAAGGTGTGAGAATTCTCCAAGCATTCCTGGTGCCAGGCAATGGTTAGTTTATACAAAGAGGACCAGGCAAGAAATTGGATTCTTAGGACACATTGGAAAAGAACTAAACGTGACAATTCCAAATCCCCACCACCACTTCTTCCATGAAGAATGGCAGATACATGGATCTGACATATTGCCCTCCTCAGAAAAATGGAAAATCCACCTAGAAAGACATAAAATATATAATACATTAAGATTTAGGATGGTTTGTGTGGGTATTTCAGGTGGAATTTCCTTAACAGTGTGACTATGCTAAAATGTAAGAGTCCATTGGAGCTGGGAGAATAGATAAATAAATGCATACAAATGTGCAAACTGAGAACCAGTTTGATCTAGGGTTAAGGCACCAGACTAGAAAGTGGCAGATTGTGAGTTCAAGTCCCACCTTAGACATGAAAGTCAGCTGGGTGACTTTACACTACCTTGTTTTCCCCAAAATAAGACATCCCCTGATAATAAGGCCAAGTGCTTATTTCAGGGTTCAAGAAAATATAAGACAGGGTCTTATTTTCAGGGAAACACGGTAGTTACTTTCTCTCTCTCAGCCCAATCTACTTCACAGGGTTGTTCCTGTGGGAAACATAGAAGGAGGAAAATGTTGGATATGTTCACGGCCTTGAGTTATTTGTAAAAATAATGAAGTCAGGATACAAATAAATAAAAATATAATGACATTCTTTTAAATGGATAAAAGTATACATTGCAAATGGTGTTACCTGGGCAGTAAATAATGCCTTAACCTGCTCTTGCGTATCTTTAGTCTAAGATAAAATGCCAGACACACATACACACAACTATAATTTCTCCACTGTCTCACTTGTTCAACTCAGACAGGTCCAAATCCAGAAGTGCTCAGATGAACCAGGCAGCAGGCAGACGTTGATAAGATCACTTCTGAACTTATCACCATCTGCTTGCAGATTGATAGTTGACAAGAACGGTTGCAGGAACTGAGTATGTCTAATCTAACGAAAACAAGGAGTAAGGGTGATATGATAGCACTGTTTCAATATTTGAGGGGCTGCCACAAAGAAGAGGGGGTCAACTTATTCTCCAAAGCAGCTGAAGGCAGGACAAGAAGCAATGAATGAAAAACTAATCAAGGAGAGAAGCAACCTAGAACTAAGAAGAAATTTCCTGACAATGGCAACAATTAATCAGTGGAGTAGCTTGCCTTCAGGAGTTGGGCACTCCATCACTGGAAGTTTTTAAGAAGAGATTTGACAGCCATTTTTCTGAAATGATACAGGATCTCCAGATTGAGCAGGGGGTTCAATTAGAAGACCTCCAAGGTCCCTTCCAACTTTGTTCTTCTTTTCTCTTCTACTTTTGAGACAGTTATACGTTGCTTCCTGACAACATCCCAACACACAATGCCTAGCAGATCTTTATTAATGCAATAGTAGAAAAACTGGGTGTCAAAACTTCTAGAGCCTCATAAGTAGAAGACACACTTGATCCACCATATCTCAGAAACATCAACATTTGGCCATTTCAATTGTTTCTTTAGTTGTCTTTTTATCCTTTGCAATTCTTTTAATGATTTGATCATTATTTTGGACAGATTTATGAATTTTGTAAACCTCTTTCTAAAGAGGGATGTTATTTTGTTTTCCATTAGCTTGACAGCAACCGGTATACCTGCTTAGAAACCACAATTCTTCAGGCTCCCAAATTTTCTTTTCTCTCTGTGGATGTTGGTTTTTCTAAGATCCCACGGGGTTCATCATGCAACAGGGATCCAGAGCTTGGGAATTTTCAGCCTGTAGGCCTAATTGCTCCTTCTGGCCTGTGGTCTCTCAAGCGTAGCTCCTCACCTCCAGAGCATCACGTCTTCTCTATATGATGTGATCTGTGGTCTGACAGTCCCTTTTTTTCAGATTACAAATCAGGAGCAAGAGTCTGACTGTATCTTGATACAAAGTACTTTATAAGCATATAAACTAGATGCCCAGCAGAAAGCTCTAGGCTAGCATTTTCCCTGTGGGTAAAGAGCATTTGATATGAGCCACTGCTCAATCATCAGTTCTGCATTGGCAGTCTGAAATGATTCTGCTCAGCAACTGCTCTGCCTGTTTGCTTTAGCTTTGAGAAATGAAATATAGGAAGCACCCTTACACCAGGGTCAAACTAGCCATCTGTCTACAGTAAGTCACTATTGTCTACATCAGGGGAGTCTCCAAACATAGCAACTTTTAGACTTCTGGATTTCATCTCCCATAATTCCTCGGCTATTCCCCATACCGGCTGGGGAATTCTGGGAGTTGAAGTCCACAAGTCTTCAAGTTGCCAAGATTACATGGAGTAGATCAGGGATGTCACACTTGATTTCATTGAGGGCTGCATCAGGATTGTGTTGGACCCAACACAATCCTGATGCAGCCCAGGGGTGAAATCCAGCAGGTTCTGACAGGTTCTGGAGAACTGATAGCAGAAATTTTGAGTAGTTCGGAGAACTGGCAAATACCACCTCTGGCTGGTCCCAGAGTGGGGTGGGAATGGAGATTTTGCAATATAGTTCCCCCAGGAGTGGGGAGGGAATAGGGATTTTGCAGTATTCTTCTCCTGGAGTGGGGTGGAAATGTTTTACAGTATCTTTCCATGCCACGCCCACCAAGTCATGCCCACCAAGCCACACCATGCCCACCATGCCACATCTACAGAACTGGTAGAAAAACATTTGGATTTCACCACTGGTTTGCCCTCAGGGGGGCTGGGTGTGTGTGGCCAGAATGGGCATGGCCATCTCGATGTCACTCGTGTTGGGGGCGCCTGTGGTGGCCTGAGTGCTCTGTCAACAAAAACAGGCTCCCGAGCTCTGTCTCTGGCTGCAACAGCCTTCTGCAACCCTCTGCCAGAGAAAACACTCGGGAGGCCTGCACTGCGGACCCTCGCTGTTTTCAGGATGGTTCTGCGGCCAGATCTAAGGACCCTGCGGCCAGATCTAAGGACCCGTGGGCCTTGAGTTTGACACCCCTGGAAGAGATGGTAGCTCTTTGGGTGCCTTCAATATGGATTCATCACCCAGAATTCTCAGCAATTCTAAAATTTCAGGCAACTGAAACTTACACATCTGATTAGCATTCGTGTTAGGAAAGTTACTGTAAAGTTCCAAGAAGACCTCGTGGGATATCTCACTCTTTCAATAAAAATCTCAGAGATTTCTGGGAACATCTACAGATAAAAGAGATATTCTAGCCCTGTGATGGCAAATCTATGGCATGCGTGCCGAAAGTGGCACGCAGGGCCATCTCTCCAGGCAAGCCAGCCATTACCCGTTGCTCTTCCGGGTTCCGGAGTACACATGTGCACCGGCCAATTGGTCTTTGCATGCACATGCATGCCAGAAACGAGAGACCAGGTGACTGGCATGCATGTGCATACCAGAAACTGGAAGCTCAGCTTCTTAGCGTGCACATATGCGCCCGGGAACTGCTCTTCCGGTTTCTGGTGCTCCCCCTCATGCGCGTGCACTCCCGTTTTGGTACTTCATGCTGAAAAGTTTTGCCAACACTCTTCTAGACCTTAAAAGGGGGAGGGGTGTTGACTACACAATTGATATCTCAATCTGCATGTCACTGTTGTGTTTCATTGAAAGGATATCAAGAAAACTGGTCATGCAATAAAGTAAAATGCAAGACGAACTCTACTCTCAGTTAAAATGAAGCTGACACTTTACACAGAAGATGCTTGAAGCTGGCAAGAAAAGATTGCATATTATCTTATCTACTTTCTGGCCTCTAAATCAGGGGTGAAATGCTCCTGGATCGGACTGGATCACTTCCAAACCGGTAAGGAAGGTAAATAGATTTCACCCCTGCCCTAAGTGGTCCTACGAGTAGTACATTGGAATCTGCAGCCCTTTGGTTTATTATAAAGAAAGTCTAAACTCTCATTTAGCATTGGTTTATGGGGCAAGGCACTGTTCTGCAACTTATCTCAGAGCTGGTTCTAACATTTTATTCTTAAATTGTAAAGTCAGAACTGTGACTAGCAGGGACTTTGACGGACTGTTCTGAATTTACAGCCTGTTGACAGCAGCCACTTCTTTATGTGAACTGACCCGTTGTGTTTTTAAGGAGTCCTGACTACTTCCTGAGCATTTATCCTGCTGAAGTGCTCCGTGAGATGCATTCGTCAGTTGCATTTCTGCGGGTCCTGGAAAACTGTCCTCTTTCATAAAGCCGGGGCCGAGAATGCACCAACCCTTCCATTTAATTCACTGTTTCTGCCAAAGTTAAGCAAGATAAATTGCCTGCTCACCATCGAGTTTATTAGCTTCCTTGCTGACAAGACCCTTCATCAAACGGTTGCCCAGTTCCCCCATGCTTCGCAACTTAAACTGAAGTAGCAACTGCTCGGGAAATCCACAAATGAAATCCTAGGTTCTCCTTGTCTGGAGATTCCATTGCTTTTGCCTTTCGTAGATTTTGGCTAGAACTGAAGCACCAGCTGTGATTTATACTCTTTCACCTAAATTGTTTGACAGGAGAATCAGCTCCCAGGAGCAGCGTTTCCCACATTAAAATAAGAGTTTGTTCTAAAGCCGCAGACTAGTTTAGATTAATTTTATGCTAGGAAACGTAAGAGAAAAAATAATTACGTTTCTTTAATCCTTGAAACCCCTTCTGTCCTTGCCAGGATTTGGAGAAACAGAATTCTAAACTTTATGTTAAAGTTAAGTTTAGATTCTGCCATGTACTGCGATGTGGATAAAGTGTCATCTTAGTTTGAATCAGTGGTGGGTTGATCCCAGTTCAGCCCAATTCGCAAGAACCAGTAGTAAAACCGGCAGGAGGCTCCACCCACTGACCTGGACGTCATCATAGGCAATCTGTACATGCGGGCACAATGCGAACCGGTAGTAAATGTAAGTAGAACCCACCCCTGGTTTAAATGGTCTATAGAGGAAAGGTGGCCATAGTGCAGGATATCTGGCTTGAAAGTTTCCTCTCCAATAAAAGATTTGCTCTCTGAACAAATATTTCATTACACGACTAAATAACTTCATCAGTGCACAGCATCACAGTTAAACCTCAAAGATTCCCTGTAGTTGATCAGTGGTGCTGAAGAAAGCGGTCATGTGGTTCAATGCTTAAAAAAAAAGAAGGCACAACAAGATTTAAATCCAGCTTTCTAAACTACTAGGATCTTGGCTCCTTCTAACTTCTGTTGGAAATTATGACGAAACCCCTTGCCATATATACTAGACATGAAGTCTGGCGAAACCTTCAAGAAAAACAAATTTTTATTAAGCTTCAGTAAGCAGTAGATCACTTCTTCAGGGGCCTCAGTATAACAGAGTTGGAAGGGACCTTGGAGGTCTTCTAGTCCAACCCCTTGTTTAGGCAGGAAACCCTATACTATTTCAGACAAATGGTTCTTCAATTCAATTCAGTTCAAATCTTTATTGTCAGTGCACAACGTATGTACAATGAGATTCTTCAATCTCTTAAAAACCTCAGTGTTGGAGCACCACAATTTCTGGTGGCAAGACATTCTACTGAGTAATTTTTCTAATTGTCAGGAAATTTCTCCTTAGTTCTAGGTTGCTTCTCATCTTGATTAGTTTCCATCCAATGCATCTTGTCCTACCCTCAGGTGCTTTGGAGAATAGCTTGACTCCCTCTTCTTTGTGGCAGCCCCTGAGATACTGGAACACTGCTATCATGTCACACACACACACACACACACAGAGTCCTTCTTTTCATTAAACTATACATACCCAATTCCTACAACTGTTCTTTATATGTTTTAGCTTCCAGTCCCCTAATATCACTGTTGCTCTTCTGTGTACTTTTCTCACCTACCCTTTATAGATGTGTCCTCCAATGTGAGGGCAGCAGAAGTCAAGTTAGGCAGACAGTCAACTAGATCCTTTCAGCTTGCCCTCCCAACTTTCTCTTCTGACATTTATTTCAGGCCTGAAAATCTTCCATCCAGACTATTTTCAGCAAGGTTCACCAAATGAGCTTTGTTGTTCAATAAGGATTTGACACTTGGTCTCCCGGTCCCAGTTGTGACACCACATAGACTGCTTAAAAATAGACTACCCCACAAATCAAAAGATCTACCTCACTGAATAGTCTGATGTCATTAGCCAAAGTTGTCCAGAAGGGCATGTGCTAGAAGCGGCAGCATCCACAAAACAAAACAAACAAAACAAAACAAAAAGAAAAACACCAAATAGAACATAACAATGAGCAAACTGAGAATTCAGTCTAGTGGCCAGCTGCAAGTGAAACAAAGAGAAAGAAGAAAAGGTTACGGAGTTAGTGAGAAATGAGAGCAAATGGGACAGAAGCCCCCCAACTGATCAATTATAGAAGTGGAGTGAAGCAAGCAAAGGCATCAACTCAATGAAAGAGAATGGGGAAAGAGAGAACTTCACTAGTGGGAATGCTTTCATTTTCAATCAGATGCTGCTGGCAAAAGAAGATGCATTCCAGCCCTTGAAAAAAAAATAAATCCCTAAAAGGTAGATGCAAAATTGGAAGGCTTTGGTATGGGATCTGAATGCAGAACCAGCTTTAGGCTATCTCTTGATTAGTAAAACTGCTTCTAACGCCGAAGTATTTAACATTTATGACCATTGGGGTAGCCGTGTATTTGTGCCTAAACATTCCTTTCTCTTTTTGTTATCTTGCATTTTCAGTATTACTCAATGCTGCACCTACTAACCCTGAAACCAGGGAAGATAAGGCATCAACTGAATCACAAAGAAAGTAAGAACATGATAAGAATGGGGGGAAAGTGGCTACATTGCATCAGATTAAGTGCTGCCCTTGTCATGTGAGGTGGGGACCCTCAGCATCTCAACTTGACCACACCGGATGGATACAATGATTGGGAGAGATGATCCAGTATGGCTGTGAATCCATATAGGGCCGTGATGGCAAACCTATGGCACAGGTGCCACAGGTGGCATGCAGAGTCCTCTCTACAGCCACGTCAGTTGTCGCCCCAGCCTAGCTCCACTGCACATGTGCGCATGCCTCCCGCTGGCCAGCTGGTCTTTGGATCTCTGCCACGCAAGCACAGGGGCTGGGTGCATGCGGGGTATGTGCATGCGCGCGCATCAGGGGTGGGTTCTAAATTTTTTTACTACCGGTTCTGTGGGAGAGGCTTATTTTGTGGGTGTGGCTTGATGGTCATGTGACAATTATTTAGGATTTAGCAGAGGTACTGGTCTACCAGGCTTTTAACTGCTTGCAGAGCTGTACCGGTCTACCCATTCATTTTTTGCAGGCACCGGTCTACCCATTTATTTTTGCAGGCACTGATCTACTCATGTATTTTTGCAGGCACCGGTCTACCCTTTTGTTTTCTTTTAACACTGATCAGCTGTAGGGCGGCCCTTTGAAGCTCCGTGGCAAGAGTTTAAACAGTTTTTTCCCCTCTAGCCATCAGCTGGGACTCAGGAGGCAGCAATAGATTGGGGGTGGGGCCAAATAAAAGGTAAGAATAACGCAGGGGGTGGGGTGGGGCATGGGGGGAGTGGGGTGGGGTGGGGGGCAGAACCAGTTCGGTGACATCATATCGTCACTGCTACTGGCTCGGGAGAACCGAGGCCAAACTGGGAGGAACCCACCACTGGTGCGCATGCATGGGCTGGCGGGACACATGCATGGGTGGGGTGGGAACTCCCATTGCATTCTGGGGCATTGTGCGGTGCCCCTGCACCCCATTTTGGCTTCCAGGTTGGTGCAGGAGGCTTTCCAGGCCCAAAATGAGGTGCGGGGGGTCGCACGCACATACAAGGGAGTGGGGCATGTGGGGAGGGGTTGCGCACGCAGTGCATTGGGGTGTGTGCACGGGCACATTTTCAGCATGCAACAACAAAAAGGTTAGCCATCACTGATCTAGGGCTTTAAAAATGATACGTTCTTCCTCTTTTTTTGGTAGTAAGCTGTCCAAAGATGTACAGTCTACTCTAGACAGAGAAACAAATCGTCTCGAAAATGAATTTCAGATTAATGAAATGTGTCTTCGCATACAAAAGGGGGATAGCTTTCCTTGGATGCGAATGGTGCATTTTATCTGCCTAAATCTCCTGTTCAAGGAAAATGATAGGCTGCACCCATAAGTTTAAAACAACCGTAATGAGTTCTTTATTTATTTAGAAAATTCATGTTGCCGTCTACTCGGTGGCTGAACATGGCCTTAGCGAGGAAGGTCACGTTCAGCACTCAGGAATTCTAGGTGATTGATATCAAATTTCCTTTCCCATCGTATTCGAAGACTAAATTTCCCAGGCCTTGGGCAGAAAAGTGGGTAGTAGACTCTTGCGAGTTGTCTGAATTGTGAGCTGATGGTGGTTTTCCCTGGAGCTTCTTTTTGAATTGCATGGCTTGTTTTATTTTAAATTGTGTATATTATCTGCCATCTAGGGTTGTAATAGAGTTCAGTAACCTACAAATTTAAATAAAGGAATGAACAAATACATACTTTTTTTGTTCCTATTGTGTTCCTTTTTCCTCATCGGTTTGGCAAGAGCTGTTGCATTATCCCATCTCCCCTGGATTTTCCCTTAATAATGTAATTTTAAGCAGTCGGAACCTACTGGCATCTTTTCCAATTAATATTTATGGGCATGTCTTGACAACTCTAGGAAGCTAGCAATAAACTGCTATTAGTAATAATTAAGCAGGCCTTCTAGGGTTAGAGGTAGAACAAATTGAGATCCAGGTATAAAAGTTTCTGTGAAATTATCTATCAATATTGGGGAAAGAGAGAGAGAGAGAGAGAGAGAGAGAGAGAGAGAGAGAGAGAGAGAGAGAGAGAGAGAGAGAGAGAGAGAGAGAGAGGGAATAACAGAGTTGGAAGGGACCTTTGAGGTCTTCTAGTCCAATGCCCTACTGAAGTAGGAGACTCTATAGCAGGTCAACAAATGGCTGTCCAATCTCTTCTTTAAAATCTCCAATGATGAAGCATCCACAATTTCTGGAGGCAAGCCGTTCCACTGGTTAATTTTTCTCACTATCAAGAAATTTCTCCTTAGTTCTAGACTCTCTATTCTTTAAGGAAAGGAGAAATTCTTCATCTATTTCTGATGGGTACAGTTCCCCCTTCGTGGTAGACAATAATAGCATTCCTATTGAAAAGGCTCCATGCAAGGAGTTCTCATAGAATTTCTCTTGGGATTTAATGGAAGCAAGAGAAACCATAGAAGTTGCAGAAGATGGATTGTACAACAAAGGCAGGAGATTCTGGATAGCTCAACAGGCTAAAAGCAGACTAAAGCCTGTTATTACACCAGTTCGAATCTCACCAGGCTCAAGGTTGACTCAACTTTCCATTCTTTCTAAGGTAGGTAAATTGAGGACCCAGTTTGTGGGGGCAATAAGCTGACTTTGTATAAATATACAAAAGTATGAAGGCTATTGCTTAACGCATTGTAAGTCGTCCTGAGTCTTCGGAGAAGGGCGGCATATAAATCAAATTTTTTTAAAAAAGAAGAAAGTCATAGGGTAGAAATAAGCAATCAAATCATACTAGGAAACAATCAATATAAACCATGAGGATATAGCAAAAGTTACAGTAATACAGTCGTAAGTGGAAGAGATGGGTGGTCGGAACGATGAGAAGATTAATAGTAATAGTAGTGCAGACTTAGTAACTAGTTAGACAGCGTTGAGGGAATTATTTGTTTAGCAGAGTGATGGTGTGCAGGAAAAAACTGTCCTTGTGTCTAGTTGTTCTGATGTGCAGTGCTCTAGAGCATCATTTTGAGGGTAGGAGTTGAAATAATTTATGTCCAGGATGTGAGGGGTCTGTAGATATTTTCACAGCCCTCTTTTTGACTCCTGCAGTATACAGGTCCCCAATGGAAGGCAGGTTGGTAGCAGTTTTAGGAATGGCAAGGGAGAAACAATGCCAAGTGTGTTGCACATACAGCAATTGGATTTGTATTTCCCCTCCATTTTTGAAATATTTACATATTCAGGGCTTATGGAGAATCAGAATTTTACAGGAAGTACCCTGAACAAATTCCATTTAAACTCTCCAGTAAAAGAAGAGGTGAGATCAGGGAGACCAGGATTCCTGCT
Organism: Masticophis lateralis; assembly: GCA_030761175.1. NCBI lineage: Eukaryota > Metazoa > Chordata > Lepidosauria > Squamata > Colubridae > Masticophis > Masticophis lateralis. The sequence continues at coordinate 12,891,894 of JAUDYJ010000006.1, read as the reverse complement.
TTTCTGCATTGCAAGAAATTGCTGGGTCTTGTGACAGGCTGATCTCGTGTCATCCTGCCAAGACGAATGGGGCCCAAGGGGAGGCAGATCTTCAAACACAAAATTGCACAAGCAGGAACTGCCTGCAGAATACCTGAAAAGGACACTGTCAAAGTTTATTATAAGGCTGTGACTTCTGATGCTTTCAGGTTGCTCTCCTACCTTGCACACAGCACAATAATGCAAAGAATCTCCCATCTTCTTCATCATCATCACCGTTTCTGTTTTCCTACCAAAGTATGTGCCACTAGATGCAGGTTACATTGGCCACACACCAACTCTCCTTTTCGGTTTGCTGCCGAAATTCATCTGCAAGGAATCCTTTTCACAATGGAAAAAAGAGCCTGGTGGCGCAGTGGACTAAACTGCTGCTGTTAAAGTAGTACTTAGCTGCCAGCTGCCTGCAATTACTGCGAGTTCAATTCTCACCAGGCTCAAGGTTGACTCAGCCTTCCATCCTTCCGAGGTAGGTAAAATGAGGACCCGGATTGTGGGGGCAATAAGCTGACTTTGTATAAAAAAGAACACCGCTTGGGGAGCCCCGAAAGCCCTACTAAGCAGGTATATACAAAAGTATGAAGGCTATTGCTTAACGCATTTTAAGCCGCCCTGGGTCTCCGGAGAAGGGCGGTATATATAAATCGAACAAACAAACAAACAAACAAACAAATAAACAAACAAACAAATAAATAAATAAATAAATAAATAAAATTTATGGGATATTTGTTTTCTTTAAAGTACAAAGCCTATTCTTTCTTTCTTTCTTTCTTTCTTTCTTTCTTTCTTTCTTTCTTTCTTTCTTTCTTTCTCTCTCTCTCTCTCTCTCTCTCTCTCTCTCTCTCTCTCTCTCTCTCTCTCTCTCTCTCTCTTTTTCCTTCTTTCTTTTTAAATGTGGATTTTTAAAAAGTACAGGTAGGCTTCCACTTACAGCCACAATGGACCCCAACATTTCTGTTGCTAAGTGAGACATTAAGTGAGTTTTGCCCCCGTTTTATGACCTTTCCTGCCACATTTGTTAAGTGAATCACTGCAGTCATTAAGTTAGTAATATGGTTGTTAAGTGAATCTGGCTTGCCCATTGGCTTTGCTTGTCAGGAGGTTGCAAAAGGTGATCACACAACCCCAGGATGCTGTAACCATCATAAATATAAACCATCAAACATCCAAATTTTGATCATGTGACTGTTGGGATATTGCAACAGCCATATGTGTGAAAAATACTCACAAGTCATTTTTTTCCAATGCTGTTGTAACTTAGAATGGTCAATAAATGAATGGTTGTAAGTTGAGGACTACCTGTATTTATTTATGTCCTGCCTTTATTATTTTTTTATAAACAATTCAAGGCCGCCAACATACCTATAACTCCTTCCTCAGGGGTGAAATCCAGCAGGTTCTGACAGGTTCTGGAGAACTGGTAGCGGAAATTTTGAGCAGTTCAGAGAACTAGCAAATACCACCTCTAGCTGGCCCCAAAGTGTGGTGGGAATGGATATTTTGCAATATTCTTCCCCCAGGAGTGGGATGGGAATGGAGATTTTGCAGTATTCTTCCCCTGTCATGCCTACCAAGCCATGCCCACCAAGCCACACCACGCCCACTAAGCCACGCCCACAGAACCGGTAGTAAAAAAAATTGGATTTCACCACTGTCCTCCCTCTTTCTATTTTCCCATAATAACAACTCCCACAAGGTGAGTGAGCTGAGAGAGAGGGACTGGCCCAAAACGAGATTTCCTCCGCCCGTATTCTATTTTTCCTTCTTGATTCCACTTCCATTTTGAGTGTGGTCCAAGGTTCCCCATCCTTGGCAGAAACCATTGTCAGAAAGTGGGGTTTCTGTGAGGTGTGCTATTGTAAAAGCTAAGTTCAGTTATTGCAATTAACTGAATTAATTAACTGGGCTGCCACAGAGAGGAAGGGGTCAAGCTATTTTCCAAGGCACCTGAAGGCCAGACAAGGAAAAATGGATGGAAACTGACTGAGGAGAGATTCAACCTAGAAGTAAGGAGAAATTTTCTGACAGTGACAACAATCAACCCATGGAACATGGGTTGGGGGTGAGATCTTGGCCCCCTCAGAGAGGGTTTGCAACTTGGGTGTCCTCCTGGATACACGGCTGTCTTTAAAAGATCACATGACAGCTATGGCCATGGGGGGCTTTCTATCAGGTCCGCCTGATTTACCAATTGCGTCCCTTTCTGGACTGGGATGTCCTGTGCACGGTCACTCATGCCCTCGTCACTTCCCATCTGGACAACTGTAATGATCTCTACATGGGGCTCCCCTTGAAGAGCACTCGGAGGCTCCAACTGGTCCAGAATGCGGCCGCGCGGGTGATTATGGGGGTGACATGATGCACCCACATAACACCTCTCCTGCACAAGCTGTACTGGCTCCTGGTGGTCTTCCGGGTGCAATTCAAGGTGTTGGTTACAATTTTTAATGCGATCCATGGCTTAGGACCTAGATACTTATGAGATCGCCTTCTGCTACCGATAGCCTCCCATTGAATATGTTTTAAATCATTTTTAATTTTTGTGGTATATGTTGTTTTTATTATGGCTGTGCATCGCCCTGAGTTCCTCAGGAGAAGGGCGGTATAAAAATGTAAATAATAATAATGATAACGATAATGATAATGATAATGATAATGATAATGATAATGATAATTCTCAGAATTCCCCCAGCCAGCCATGATGAGTATTAAAGTCCACAGGTATTAAAGTTGCCACGGTTAGAGAACCCTGATTTACACATTTATAATAGCTAAATGCAAAGAAAGGTTAATATACACCTCACAAGATATCCTTGGAAAGCAGAGGTTGCAATTGGTGCAAATTACAGTAGTGAGTCTGCTAACTATTGCATGAGGAACTTGCCATGCCGAAAGAAAAACAGTTGCTTTGGTGTTTGTTTGTTTGTTTATTTATTTATTTATTTATTTATTTATTTATTTATTTATTTATTTAATTTATATACCGCCCTACTCCCAGATGGGACTCAGGGCGGTGAACAGCCAGAATAAGATACAATAAATACAAAAGTTAAAAAATCATATTAAAACAAATTAAATAATTTGGCTCAACAGTTTAAAAATCCAATTGTAAAAAATTTAAAACCCCAATATAAAGGAGGTTAAGCCAGCCCAGCTTGTTCAAATAAAAATGTTTTTAAGGCACAGCAAAAAGTACACAGGTCCTGTAACCTCCTTATCTCCGGGGGGAGCTCGTTCCAGATGGTAGGTGCCCCCACAGAGAAGGCTCTCCCCCTGGGGGCCACCAGTCGACACTGTTTGACCGATGGCACCCTAAGGAGACCCTCTCTATGGGAGCAGACTGGTCAGTGAGAGGCTGTTTGTGGCAGAAGGCGGTCCCGAAGATACCCTGGTCCTAAGCCATGGAGCGCTTTGAAGATGGTAACCAGAACCTTAAACCGCACCCGGAAGACCACTGGGAGCCAGTGCAGCTCGCACAGGAGGGGGGGGGGGTCACATGGGAGCACCATGTCGCTCCCATCACCACCTGCATGGCCGCATTCTGGATCAGTTGGAGCCTCCGGGTGCTCCTCAAGCTACTTCCCCATGGTATCCAGCTACTTCTCAATGAAACGGCTAATGATTATCAAATGTCCTCTCCTTGGCCCAAAGACTGCATGAACTGAGATTGACCATTCATAATTTCAGGAGTTGTTGCTCATAAATGACATGTAGATGAAGATATGGGTGCTTGGCACCATGGGTTTTCATGAAAATATCACAATTCAGATTTGGAATTACCGGAATGGTTTGAGCATATCCAAATGCCTTTGATTTGGACTAAGATCACAGATTCTGTCCTTTAGTATTAGTTGTCAAGCAATCTTTTTCCCCCCCTATGGGAGTACCAGTGGAAGGTAGATAAGCCTCTCTACTCAGGTTGGCAAACAATGAAAGTCAATGTAAAAGTTTTTACAAGGAAAATAAGATCAGAAAAACAGAGAGAGAGAGAGAGAGGGAGAATGGATGATAGGTAGGTAGGTAGATGATAGTTGATAATAGATGTTGGATAGATAGATAGATAGATAGATAGATAGATAGATAGATAGATAGATAGATAGATATGGCAGATACAATGGAGAGCATATCCTACATACAATGTATACTACACAGGAACAACAGTTTTTCTGGACTTGATCAGGACAAAAAAATACCTCAATATCACCAGATTTTATGCAATGAACAGCCTGTATGAAACAGATTTTTTCTTAAAGTGCCGTAAATCTTCGTTTTTCAGGCTTTAAACCTCATCTCCAGTGCGTTAAATTTAACCAGAACTGACTGATAACCAGTGCAGTATTGGTAGCAGTGTTCCAGTATCTCAAGAATTGCTACAAAGAAGAGGGAGTCAAGCTATTCTCTAAAGCACCTGAGGGCAGGACAAGAAGCAATGGATGGAAACTAATCAATGAGAGAAGTAACCTAGAACTAAGGAGGAATTTCCTGACAGTGAGAACAATTAACCAGTGGAACAACTTGCCTCCAGAAGTTGCGAATGCTCCAACCCTGGAAGCTTTTGAGAGACTGGACAGCCATTTGTCTGCAATAATATAGGGCAGTATGGCTAACCTTTTTGCCATCGCGTGCCAAAAGCGTGGGGAGCGTGGGGGGTTGCCTGCGCATGTGCCCACACCCATAATTTAATTTACCCCACACCCCCGTGCATGCCCATGCGACCCCCTGCGCTACCTCCACTTTTGGCACATGATGGCAAAAAGGTTAACGGTGGGCCCAATAGGCCCGATAGGCCCATTATTTGCCCTCCTCAGACTCTAGAGGCTTTCTTGGAGCCTGGGGAGGGTGAAAACAGCCTTCCCCACCCCAACCCCCAGAGGCCCATTTTCTGACTTCTAGTGGGCCTGGAAGGCCCAAAAGTCAGCTGGCCGGTGCGCACATGCACGCTGGAGATGAGCTAGGGCAAAACTCACATGACCACAGATATGGCTCCGCGTGCCACCTGTGGCACCCGTGCCATAGGTTTGCCATCACGGATATAGGGTTTCCTATCTGAGCAGGGAGTTGGACTAGGACCTACAGGGTTCCTTCCAACTCTGTTATTCTGTTAGGCGGGTGGGTTTTGTTTTGTTTTGTTTTGTTTTGTTTTGTTTTGTTTTGTTTTGTTTTGTTTTGTTTTGTTTTGTTTTGTTTTGTTTTGTTTTGTTTTGTTTTGTTTTGTTTTGTTTTGTACCAATTGCATCATTAACCAGTGGAACAACTGGCCTCCAGAAGTTGTGAATGCTCCAACACTGGAAGTTTTTAAGAAGAGATTGGATAACCATTTGTCTGAAGTGGTGTAGGGTTGGACTAGAAGACCTCCAAGGTCCCTTTCAGCTTCTGTTCCGTTCCGTTCCATTCCATTCCATTCCATTGTATTTTCTATTCTATTCTATTCTATTCTATTCTATTCTATTCTATTCTATTCTATTCTATTCTATTCTATTCTATTCTATTCCATTCCATTCCATTCCATTCCATTCCATTCCATTCCATTTCTATTTCTCAACCTACAAGCTTAATTGGGACTAGCACTTCTATTGTTAAGCAGGGTGGTTGTTAAATGAGTCACCCCTGATTTTATGACCTTTTTTTGCCACGGTTGTTAAGCAAATGCCTGCAGTTGTTAAGTCAATCATATAGTCATTAAACAAATCCATTTCTCCTCTGGTCTTTGTCAGAAGGGATCGCATGACCCCAGGATGTTACAATTGTTATAAATACAAGCCATTTGCCAAGCATCTGAATTGAGATCACATGATTGTGGGGATGCTGCAACAGTTATAAGTGCAAGGACCAGTTGTAATTTTTTTTGCAGTGCCTTTGTAAATTCAAATGGCCACTAAATGAATGTTTGTAAATTGAGGACTGCCTCTGTATGAACAGTCTTAGACAGCAAACCTGCTATCTGTCAGAAATGGTGGAGGGTCTCCTCACTGCTTGGGCAGGCAGTTGGAGTAGATGACCTACAACAGTGATGGCTAACCTTTTTGCCATTGTGTGCCAAAAGTGGAGGGAGCATGGAGAAGTCACCCACATGTGTGCCCACACCCATAATTCAATGTGCCCCACTCCTGCGCATGTAAGTGCGCATGCCCCCCCCCACTTTTAGCACTTGATGGCACAGTGGGCCTGGTGGGCCTGTTTTTCACCCTTCCCAGGCTCCAGAGGCTTTCTAGGAGCATGGAGAGGGCGAAAATGGCCTTCCCCACCCCCATGGAGGCCCTCCAGAGGCCAGAAACAGCCCATTTCCCAACTTCCGGTGGGACTGAAAGGCCCAAAAATCAGCGGGCTGGTGCAAACATGCGTGCTGGAGCTATGACAATGCTCGCTTGCCCACTGATATGGCTCCGTGTGCCACCTGTGGCACCCATGCCATAGGTTCGCCATCCCGGACCTACAAGGTCTGTTATTCTGATCCCAAACTACTTGAATTAATTGTCATGGAAGCTCCCATACGCTGTGATAGTTTATTCGGATTATGTCAAAAAGAGAAGCAGGAAATGGAAAGACACAGCAAGAAAGACACATCTATACTGTGTTGTAGATTGGAGATAGATGATGGGCTGTTCACTTTTCAAAACTGAATTCTCCTCTATCTCCATCTATCTATCTCATCTGTCTCCAATCTACAATACAGTCCTTTTAACAGTTCCAAGAAGGCTCCACACCAATTTGCATCACTCAGGTGACCCTGATGACACAGATAAACCTCCTGGTGGCCATAATGACCCGCTCAAAGAATGCAAATGACCAGCTGTCTACGAGGAGTATAAATCCTTCCATCCCCCACCATCCAGTCAGAGCTGAAGAAGCTTCTTGGGTGAGAAGTGAAATGTCTTCAAAGAAAAACCAGAAAGTCCAGTTGCCTCTTGAAAAAGCACCTTTGGGACAACCATGACCTGGAAACCCAACCAGTGTAGATGTTTATGGAGATTCTCAGTAGACATCTCCATAGACATCTACACTGGTTGGGTTTCCACGACATGCTTGACCACTCTGGGTGAAGGTGTAACAGATGTATTTTGCTCAATGTGCTCAATGAGATCGGTTAGGTTTCTTTGATGGCTTGGTAAGTTTTTCAAAATCTACTGGTTTGGCTTGTTTATGAGTCAACAACCCAGAAAAATAGGTTAATTTAATAACTTACATTGGAGAGGAATGGAATTGCCAATTCACTTTTATGGCTCTCTGAGGTGTCAGCTGGATCTAATGCTTTTGTCAAAATGAGGAATGCAGTGTTGTAGAGTGCAATTCTGCTTTTGTCATTTGTCCTCCTTTGACGTGCCCGGGAGATGCCTCTGATTGCCATTTTCTAGATGTTTGTAGAGAAATGAATGAGAATGCCGAACTGCAAAGGCATCTGTTAATAAATCTGTTAACATCTAGTTCTAGAACAGAGGACTCGTCAAAAGATGTAGGTTTAAAATGAAAAAAAAAAAAAAGTGGGGGAGGAGGAAAAACCTCAAACACGACAACAAAACTTTGTATAACAAGTTGTTTACACTTCCTTTCACAGTTCCCATCTGCCAATAATCTCTTTTATATGCAGCTAAGGAAGCAGAGAAACTGTACTCTGGCTTCTAAAGTTGTGCCATGAAAACTGTGATATCCTCTTCCCTTTAATTGTAAAGTTATGGTAATAGTGCCCTCCAGAGGACTTTCTCAGGAATTTTAGCACAGAAAACTCCCAGATAGTCTGAATGTTAAGCAAGATCTTCCTTTCCAAAGCACTAAATATTTTTTAACCACACAGCCAAGAAAACAGTTTTATCAAATGTTGATCGGGCTATTTTAAACCTTTCATTTGTAACTAAAAATGAAGGAAGGGGCCTGATTAAACTACTCAAGCTCTGTTGATGCTGAGAGAAATGCAAACAGCCTTTTCACACACCGACAATAAAAATCTTTAAAAGGCTTGTTAAAGTTCCAAAAATACATGTACTGTCCTGATTAACAGAATTCAAATCAGCCAAGAAAGTAACATTCAGAGTTTTGTTTTCTCAAAGTTTTTCATTTTTAAAATCCTAGGTGTGGCTTCTTCTGGGCCTACAAGAGATCTGAAATTCAAAGTTAATATTTCTAATAAAATTCAGTTCACTAAATCTCAGATGAATGTGTCTTCTTTTTTCCTTTTTAGGGACAGGAGCCCATGTCTTTTCCCAGCTCTTCACAGGCATCCTACAGATTGAAGCATTTTCTGCTTTAGTGGCTGTATAGACTGGTCAGCTTGTTGTTTTATCTCATTTGGTTCTAGGTTAAAATTGTTAGAAAGCTAAATTGCGAAAGGAATGCAACCAGATCCTCAGAAAATATAGGTAAAAAAGGTTGGAATTTACAGGCAGTCCTTGGCCTACGGCTGATCTCCTAGTGACCATTCAAAGTTTTAATGGCCTCTTATGAGTATTTATGACCTGGATTCAAAGTTCCAACCAGAGGTGGGATTCAGCCGGTTCGCACAAGTTCGGTAGAACCAGTAGCTAACTTTTTGTGCAGTTCAGAGAACCAGCTGTATAGTGTGCTTCGCTATGCTGGCTCACCCAGCTGGGCAGTGGGGCCAGTAACTGGGTGTGACAAGGAGTGGCTGGGAGGGGAGAGGCGAGGTGGGATGTGGTGAGGTGCCCCTCGACGTGTGTGATGTTGAGTTGGCCATGCCCGCCCAGTCACATGATCACCCAGCCACACCTACCCAACTGGTCAGCAAAACCGTGCCCATAGTGAATCATTAGTTTACTCAATATTCATTGCAATTACTTAACAATCACGGATTCAATTAACAATCTCTGCAAAACAAATTAAAAAATAGTAAAATTCTAAAATCACATGATTGACCCATTTTATGACTGTAGAAAAATAGGATAGGATAGGATAGGATAGGATAGGATAGGGTAGGGTAGGGTAGGGTAGGGTAGGGTAGGGTAGGGTAGGGTAGGGTAAGATAGGATAGGATAGGATAGGATAGGATAGGATAGGATAGGATAGGATAGGATAGGATAGGATAGGATAGGATAGGATAGGATAGGATAGAATTGGAGGTCTTTTAGTCCAACCCCTTGTTACACAGACAACTCTTTACCATTTCAGACAAATGGTTATCCAACCTCTTCTTAAAAACTTCTGGTGTTGGAGCATTCACAACATCTAGAGGCAAGTGGTTCCACTGATGAATTGTTCTAACTCTCAGGAAATTCCTCCTTAGTTCTAAGTTGCTTCTCTCCTTGATTAGTTTCCTCCCATTGCTTCTTGTCCTGCCCTCAGGCGCTTTGGAGAATAGCTTGACTCCCTCTTCTTTGTGGCAGCCCCTGAGATATTGGAACAACTGCTATCATGTCTCCCCTAGTCCTTCTTTTCATTAAACTAGACATACCCAGTTCCTGCAACCGTTCTTCATATGTTTTAGCCTCCAGTCCCCTTATCATCTTTATTGCTCTTCTCTGTACTCTTTCTAGAGTCTCAACATCTTTTTTACATTGTGGCAACCAAAACTGAATGCAGTACTCCAAGTGTGGCCTTACCAAAGCATTATAAAGTGGTATTGTCACAAGTTACAACCATGATGGGCAGGTTCCATTATGATTGTAACTCAAGGACTATCGATGTAGAGGAATATAGGAAGCTCTTCGTAGATAGCTTGGAGTCAGTACCTTAAAACTAGGGTTACTGGACATCCAGAGAAAGGAAGGACACTGTCTCCTCTTTGTCCTCACATCCTTCATCCAGCATGCCTAGCCTTAAAATAAACTATTATCTGGTTTTTTGAATACCTGGTTTTTAGGGGACTGAATTCACAACAATAGTCATTCAAACTTTTCTGTACAATTGTGACCTTGCAAATCGCCTGCTTCTTTTTTCTCCTCGCCTATTCGCCAGTCTAGATTTATGTTATTTATTTTCTGATTCCAGCAATCGGCTTCAATCCAGCCCCTTCAAAATACACAATTACTGTAGTCTGTGTAGATCATATGACTCATCGTACATTTCCCTGGTGAAATGTGAAGTCCTCAATTCCATCGTATTATTGCTAGCATATGTTCATGAAAGTCTCGATTTGTCGGGAAAACATTGCAATTGAAAAACGCTGGAAGCAGTAATGTAATATACGAGTAAGCCTTTTTTTTTTTTTTTTGCAGTTTTTCACTGTATTTTTTTTTTGTCTTGGATGCCGAGAAAGCTTGCTATCCTGCAAGGCAGAATGCAGGGCAATCAAAAGGATAGAGATGGGAGAAAGATTAGCAGGGGGGAGGAGTTAATGTATCTTCTTTTTTTCTCTCCATTTGTCCTCCTTTTCAGTTGTTCCCCGTTGTCTGTTCAGAGATCTGGTGACTATAAAACAGAAGGGAAAAAGTAAGGTTTGGGAATGAGCAAAAGATTAGCTCAGGAATGTATCAAGACCGGTGGTGAAATCTGAATCAGTTTACTACTGGTTTGCTGGCCGCGCATGCATGGCGTGCGCCAAATGAATGCTGTGTGCGCGCATGCACAGTGCACACTAAATATGAGCTGTAGGCGTGCATGTGCAGTGTGCACCAAATGGAGGCTTGGGAAGGTAAGTAGAACAGCACAGGGGGAGGGGAAATGTGATCAGCTGTGCTGCGTGATCAGCTCGGGCGAATAGGTAGTAAAAAGTGCTTTAAAAAAGTAAAAAAAAGAGGCTCCGACGATCGCAAGGCACACCTGTGATCCTCGGAGCCTTTTTTTACTTTTTTTAAAGCATTTTTTACTACCTATTCACCCAAACCGGTAGTAAAAAAGTGCCTAAAAAGTTAAAAAAAAAAGTTGCAATGATCGCGCGTCACACAGCTGATCATCAAACTTCTTTTTTTTTTTTTTTACATTTTTTACTACCAGTTCGGCAAACCAATAGCATTTTTTTAGTACCGGTTCAGGCGAACCAGCCCGAACCGGTAGCATTTCACCCCTGATCAAAACCCCCAAGAGTGGGATGTGGCAAGCAGAGCAGAAAGAGAGAAAGGTGTGTGATGAAATGTGTACCTGGAGGAGCAGGAGGGGGAGTTTTGGCAACCCAGAACTTTCCCAGAGAGAAGTCTGAGGTTGTTTATTTATTTATTTGTTTGTTTGCTTGCTTGTTTGTCAAACATGTACAAGATAACAGGTATAAGTATAAACATGGACATGAACATAGGAAATGAGTACAAATAAATGGGGACAGTAGGACAGGGACAGTAGGCACGCAGGTGCACTTATGCACACTTCCTTTACAGACCTTTTAGGAATGGGGTGAGGTCCATGGTAGAGTTTCAGTTTCAGTTTCAGTTTTATTGCATTTATATACTGCCCTTCTCCCGGATGGGACTCAGGGCGGTTTACAGCCATGTTAAAACAATCAGAAATAAAACTTAAAACTAATAAAATAATTAAACTGTTTGGCCGTAAAATTAAAACCCCTACTAAAAACCCTATTAAAATTTAATGCAAATTTAAGTCAGACCGGCTTGATGAAATAGTAAGGTCTTCAGGGCTCGTCGGAAGGCACGGAGGTCAGGAATCTTTCTTATATCCAGGGGTAGTTCATTCCATAGGGCTGGAGCTCCCACAGAGAATGCTCTCCCCCTGGGGGCCACCTACCGGCATTGTGTGGCCGATGGCACCCTGAGGAGGCCCTCTCTGTGAGAGCGTATCGGGTGGTGGGAGATATTCATTGGCAGAAGATGGTCCTGTAAATATCCCAGTCCTAAGCCATGGAGCGCTTTGAAGATGGTGACTAGCACCTTGAAATGCACCCGGAAGACCACCGGGAGCCAGTGCAGCTCGCGCAAGAGGGGAGTTACCCGGGAGCGACTCGTCGCTCCCATAACCACTCGCGCGGCCACATTCTGGACCAGCTGAAGTCTCCGGGTGCTCCTCAAGGGGAGACAGTTTAAGGTTGAAGCTGTGGGGGTTTGCGGATGTAACAACAGAGTCAGGTAGTGCATTCCAGGCATTGACGACTCTGTTGCTGAAGTCGTACTTTCTGCAGTCAAGTTTGGAGCGGTTTACCTTGAGTTTGTATCTATTGTTTGTGTTATTCATTGTTTGAGTTTGTATGTATTGTTTGAGTTTGGGTTAAGAGACTTCACAATCCTGAGCTGGATGGGGGGGTGGGGGGCTAGAATCTCACAGGATATACGTAGAAGGTTATAGTTTTAGTTTAGCAAGACTCTGTCCATTAAATATAAGTAAGTAAAGGATTGAATTGATTGAATTTCTCTGTGTCATCTTGGGCTTGGACCTGACAGGATATTTGGAACCAGCAAGAGTGTGCATCTATCAGACGTAAAGAATTGGAACCACATATTAAGTTTCAGTTAAGATGGTTTATTGCTCATGCTATACACAAGAATCTAGTCAACTAATGATCAGGACTAAATTGGCCCTAGATAAGAGTCATCAAGGGATACAGTGGCTCAGTGGCTAAGACACTGAGTTTGTTGATCGAAAGTGTTCAGCGGTTCAAATCCCTAATGCCGCGTAATGGGGTGAGCTCCCGTTACTTGTCCCAGCTTCTGCCAACCTAGCAGTTCGAAAGGAAGGAAAAAATGCAAGTAGAAAAATAGGGACCACCTTTGGTGGGAAGGTAACAGCATTCCTTCCGCCTTTGGTGTTTCGTCATGCCAACCACATGACCACCGAGGTTTCTTCGGACAGTGCTGACTCTTTGGCATTGAAACAGAGATGAGCACCACCCCCTAGAGTCAGGAATGACTAGCACATATGTGCAAGGGGAACCTTTATCTTACCTAAGAGTCAACAGAATTGAAGAAGGTTGGACTTAGACCTCTTGTGGGAACATAACAATTCCAGGCTGAATACTCTCTTGACTCTTCCCCCAGGCTCTACCTACTTTTCCCCTATAGCACCAATGCCACCTGCTGAGAGAAAGGCTACTCGTGAACAAGAGATAAAGGAGAAGCTATCATTCTTTTCTCTATGCTGGATTCTGCTCTCTGCAATTAGCAGGGAGAAAGGTGAAGGATGGGCTATGTAAGGAATCTAAAGAGATTGATTGGCAAATTGGCCGACATGGAAAGAAAGAGGCTGGAAAGTTTTGCCAGCAAAGAAATTGCAGAAGAAAGGTTGAGGTGTGGAAAGGTTGAGAATATCACATGAAAGATAAATCCAGAAGAAAGAAGGCGAGAAAAGAGGAGAAGACACTAATGAGATTCTGTGCCAATGATGAGAGAAGAGTTGGAATTGATTAAGCATGTTCCATTTTTTAAATACATTGCAGTCTATTTAAGATGTCTACAGGTAGTCCTCGACAATTAGGACCAGGATTTTGATCATTAAGTGACGAGGTCATAAAGTGAGACATCACATGACTGCATTGCTTAGTAATGGCAATCCCAATTGCTGTTGTTAAGCAAATGTTGGCCAGCTGAGGTTAATATCTAGGTTTTCTTTTGAGTAAAGATACAAACAACTGGATTTTAAGGAAGTTATAAATGGATGGAGAAGTTATTACTTGATCCCATATTATTTACTGAGGCTGACCATGTATCTCAAGATGCATGATAGATTATTTTCTTAATGATACCAATCATTCAAGCTGAGGGGTTTTTGCACTGAAAATATCCAGTGAGTTTGCATCTTCTCCAAAGAGGAGGGAAATTAATTAAGAACAATTTAATGCCAATCAATAGATGTCTTGACTTGTTGTAAAATGGTATATTATTTCATTTATTCTAGGCTACTAGTCTTATTAAAGTCATTTATACATGTCATAATTTAGAAAGCAGATAATTGTAGAAGAAATAGTAATTATTTATAAGCATACAAAGATAAAATTAGTCTGAATCCAAATCATCCTGAACAGCCATTTCAATTTTATTCTAAGCAAATGGACAGATCTTCTTCCCTTTTCGTGGCATTGAAACACTTGATACAATTTATTTTAGGTATGAATAAATTCATTTGGATTTATTAGAGGTAGTTCAAATTCTTTCCATCCAGTAAATTTGGGCTACTTTGCATCAAAACAAATGAAATGATCAACCTTTTGCCCCAATGAAATTCAAATGGTGCAGCTATTCCTATCTGAAACAGGAACAGAGATGGTAGCCTATCACCAACTTGCCTGCAATCTTTTTAAATCCTTTACAAAGTAAATTGGTGTCTTTAGCATATGATGATTAACCGGCTTTTTTCTTGTTGTTAGTTGTGAAGTTGTGTCCGACCCATCGTAACCCTATGGACAATGTTCCTCCAGGCCTTCCTGTCCTCTACCATCCTCTGGAGTGTTGTGACCTAGGCTTCCTGAGTCATTAAAACACACGAGTAGTCCCAAAAACCTCTTTTATTGCAGCAGCTGTGAATTATGTTCATTCACAGCTGAGTCCCAATTAGTTGCAAAAAGTCCTTCAGGAGAAGTCCTTCAGGATAATCACCAATCTTTATCTCCCTTGACGCACTACCAAAGACCTACTTGGCAAAGCCACACGGAGTCCAGAATCAAACAGAGATGCCGATTGGGAACAGAATTAACAATGTTGCTTTCCTGCAAAGGGCCCACATGCCTTTGCTCCTCTTTTAAGCCTTATGGGTGGGGCCAATCATCTTCAGACCTTACTCTTGAGTTGTCCCTTTTGTTTTAACTGTTCTTGCCTTCTGGCAACTCTGCACATGTGCGCACTAGGAACAGGCTCCTCCTGTTCCTCTGCCTCTCTGATGTCTGACTCTGGAAGCTCTGGAGTCTGCGCATAACTCCCAGATGGCCCTGGCTCCATCTCTGCCTCCGGCGCAGAGCCCTTGTCTGAGCCTTCCGCAGCCTCCAGGACTGGCCCATGTTCTTTCCCAGCCTCCTCGCTGTCCGACTCTGCTGCCAGCTCCACAGGATGCTGGTGGACCACAACATGGAGTCCATTTAAGCTCATGCCTACTGGCTAGGCATCTACAATTTTTGTAAGATCAAATTCCTCTTTAAGACATCACACACAGACACACACCAATCTGGTGAGGTGTATTAAGATGATAGCCTAGCGGGAGACCCTGGTTCTAGTCCTCCCTTAAGCATGGAAGCCAGTTGACCTTGGATCACTCACTCTCAGTCCTAGATTGAGAAGTTGCAAAACATTTATCCATCAACCAGAAATGGATTAACCATGGTAGATTATGATCCACAACTTTCCACAAACAAGCCATTATCCTTCAGAGCAGGCTTCTGAGAAAAATTATAGGCACCTCTATTGCCTTTCTGTTTAAACCTTCTGCCCAGCAACAGCACAGCCTTCAATCTTTAAATAGCTGTGAGGAGATGGAACAGAAGTGTGTTTTGGATATTCTGTGGCCTGCAACAAATAGAGAAAGTAGCAAAATAAAAGAAAAAAAATGTGTTTTTTTCCCCCTTCATAGAGGCTGAATGATCCAGTGGAAAAAGAAGAGGAAGGCACTATGAGGGAAGGTACAAATGTTTTACATGCTGCCCATTAAAAAAGAATAGAATAGAATAGAATAGAATAGAATAGAATAGAATAGAATAGAATAGAATAGAATAGAATAGAATAGAATAGACAGTACAGGTAGTCCTCAACTTACAATCATTCATTTAGTGACCATTCAAGGTTACAACGGAACTGAAAAAAGCGGCATGACCGTTTTTCTCATTTACAACCATTGCAGCACCCCCATGGTCACATGATCAACACTCGGATGCTTAGCAACTGACTCATATTTATGACGGTTACAGTGCCCCAGGGTCATGTGATCCCCTTTTATGACCTTCTGACAAGCAAAGTCAGTGGGAAAGCTAGATTCACTTAACGACAATGTAACTAGCTTAACAACGGCAGTGGTTCACTTAATAGCTACACCAAGAAAGGTCGTAAAATGGGGCAAAACTCCACAAATGTCTCGCTAAGCAACAGAAATGTTGGGCTCAGTTGTGATCATATGTTGAGGACCTCCTGTAGTGTAAAGAAAGTGTGTGGTAGCAATGGAAATGGAGTATTGGATAAGTTAATAATAGAAAGTATTCACATATTTGTATGATTCCCTTTAGTATCATTTTTTCTCAAAATAAAATATCTCTCCAACACTTTTAGGGAGGCTTAAAAGTCCAATTGTCCAGGGTCCAATACTTTTATGGATTTTTTGAGTCTTGGTCAATCATGGTTTAAGAATCTAGGACGCATACGTACATATACACATGGTATAAAGAAAGAAAATGCTATGATGGCCAATATATATTCTTTCACCCAGGTATAAATTATAAGCTAATAGCCATAGTTCAGATACAAGATGAATTATTGTATAGTAACTGGGCTTAATGAGGAGCATAAATTTTAATAACCCCTGATCCACAGAATACTAATTTTTATCCACTATTTCATGTAAAGAAATATAATGTTGAGGTTGAGGTTCAGATTTTTTTTAACTAAGCAGGAATGAAAAATTGGAGCTGTTGTGATCTCATCGTATGCTATCCCAAACATCTCACAGTTTCATTTAATGCCGCAATTAACAATACATGTTTACAACAGCTGCTTAGTTTCCCATAACATTGTGAACCGCAAACTACCCAACCACATTTTAGGCTACTTTAGCTTGTTGTGAGAACCTGTTTTAGGGACGCAGTGGCTAAGACACTGAGCTTGTCAATCGAAAAGGTTGGCAGTTCAGTGGTTCGAATCCCTGGTGCCGCGTAACGGAGTGAGCTCCTGTTACTTGTCTCAGCTTCTGCCAACCTAGCAGTTCGAAAGCAGGTAAAAAAGGCAAGTAGAAAAATAGGGACCATCTTTGGTAGGAAGGTAACAGCGTTCTGTGTGCCTTTGGCATTTACTCATGCCGGCCACATGACCACAGAGTCGTCTTCGGACAACTCTTTGGGTTTCAAACGGAGATGAGCACGGCCCCCTAGAGTCAGGAACGACTAATACATATGTGCAAGGGGAACCTTTACCTTTAAGAACCTGTTTTCCTGCTCTATCCACATACATACAAATATGAAGCAAAAGAGGACCAGGTTTGAGTTGTTAAGTGAATCACTGCAGTTGGTAAGTTAGTCACCTGGTTATTAAGTGAATCTGGCTTCCCCATTGACTTTGCTTGTCGGAAGCTTGCAGAAGGGGATCGCATAACCCTGGGACACAGCAAAAGTCAAAAATATGAACACATTGCCAAGCGACATGTCTGAATTTTGATCACATTATCATGGGGATTCTGCAAAGGTTGTAAGTATGAAAAACAGTCATACGTCACATTTTTCAGTGCTGCAATTTTGAATGGTCACTAAATAAACTGTTGTAAATTGGGGATTACCTGTAATAGCCATGTAGTTTACTCTCAAGAAGACAGTGCAAAACCCCAGCGTGATTATGTCATGTTTACCGATGATGAGGGACCATTTGCTCTCCAGATGTTACTGAAATATAGTCCTTTATGGCTACAACCTGCAAGTTTTGTTATAAAGGAGGCTGGGAGGCATAGTTTGCATCTGGAGAGCCCCAATTTGCCAATTCTGACATAAACATCTACAGATAGCCATTTATACTACCACCTCTTACAATACTAGACAACACAGCATCAGTAGTGGAGACCTTTAAATTTCTAGGTTCTATCATATCTCACGACCTAAAATGGACATCCAACATCAAAAACGTCATCAAAAAAGCACAACAAAGAATGTTCTTTCTGTACCAACCCAGGAAGCTCAAACTGCCCAAGGAGCTGCTGATCCAGTTCTAGAAAGGAATTATTGAGTCTGTCATCTGAACCTTTATAACTGGCTGGCTTGCTTCTGCAACCCAACAAGACAAACAAAGACTTCAGAGGATAATTAGAACTGCAGAAAAAACAATGGCTACGAACCTGCCTTCCATTGAGGACCTTTATACTGCACGAGTCAAAAAGAGGGCTGTGAAAATATTTACAGACCCCTCACATCCTGGACATAAACTATTTCAACTCCTACCCTCAAAACGACACTATAGAGCACATCAGAACAACTAGACACAAGAACAGTTTTTCCCCGAACACCATCACTCTGCTAAACAAATAATTCCCTCAACACTGTCGAACTATTTACTAAATCTGCACTACTATTAATCTTCTCATCGTTCCAATCACCCATCTCCTCCCACTTATGACAGTATGACTATAACCTTGTTGCTGGCATCCTTAAGATTTATATTGACTGTTTCCCTATGACTATCATTAAGTGTTGTGCCTTATGATTCTTGATAAACATATCTCTCTTTTTTTTTTTTTGTATATTGAGAGTGTATGCACCAAGAGAAATTCCTTGTTGTCCAATCACACTTGGCCAATAAAGAATTCTATTCTATTCTATTCTATTCTATTCTATTCTATTCTATTCTATTCTATTCTATTCTATTCTATTCTATTCTATTCTATTCTATTCTCTAAGGAATCTGATATTTGGAGGCAATTCCTTCTTTAGTATGAGCTGCCTTATTTATCACTGTGGTTTTGGAGTAGAAATGATAAAATAAATTTAAAGACTAGAAGCCTTTGAAAACATTGCTTCCTCTGCCAGAGGTTTTTCAGCAGGTAAACAGCAGGTGGCACCAAAAAACAGCAACATGGCTTCTGCCTGATCTATGGGAATTGGACAACTGTTTTTTCCATCCGCTTGCAATTTTGCAGAGTTACTGCTGGCGCTATAAATTGCAGAAGTGTACACTCTGCTGCACTGCCTTTATTAACATTTTATGTTAGAGAATCAATTCCATTTGCAGATATTCTGCTGGCTGGAATGCTGAGGGTAAGAAACTTCATCTGTACACCAAGCTTTAAGTCCAAGAGCACATGGAAAAACAAGCTCCTGGTGTATTGGAACTGGACACATTTCAGCTTCTGAGCTGAAAAAAGTGCTTCCAAGCCTGCAGGGCAACCATTTAAAGCAGCTGCATCTTCTTCCTTCGCAGGGGTTCCGGAGAATCTCTAGCTAAGATTCTGTGCAGTTCAGAGAACCCCCAAATCCCACTTTGGCTGGCGCCACCCGCTCCATCCCGCCCCTCCCAGGAGTCTCCATGCGGCCCATTTTGGATGCAGGTAAATGCAGGGTGCATGTGAGGCTCAGGGAGGGTGAAAACGGGCCTACTGGAAGGCCGGGAAGACCAGAAACGGGCCAGTTTCTGTCCTCCAGAGGGCCTCCATTTTCACTCTCCCAGTGGCTCAAGGAAAGCCTCCGGAGCTCAGGAAGGGCAAAAACACCACCCCCGCTGTGGTGCAGGAGACCGACTAGGCCACGCCCATCATGGCCACACCCACCCAGCAACTGGGCAGAGAACCCCTTGCTAAAATTTTTGAAGCCCGCCCCTGAAAACGACACACCTTTACTATGTTGCAAAAAGATTATAATATTTGATCCTTTCTGACTTATGAAAGGTCCAACAACTTCAAAGCTATTTTGCTTTCTTTTCTTTTTTTTTTTAATTTAATTTTTTCCCCACTACTTTTGAGTATGGAGAGTTTAGGATATATGCTGCCTATGACATTACTGTTAAAATCAGTGAAGTTAAAATCAGTGAAAGATTTTTCTGATTTTTTTTTTCTTGGGCAGGAGGGCATGGCTAAGAATAGCAATGAATATGATCTGTCTTGCAGAAACTAAAGGCACACAGTTCTACCTGGTTTTCATATCTTTTGGGGAAATGTTCTTCTTAAAACTGGTAATTTTGCTATTGAACTTTGACAATATGTTCCTAAGGAGCTTCAAGGAACCTGGGAGATATAGGTTGCCCAGTCTTGCTTTAGATAAAGCAACTATTCCCAAGGTATTACCTCTTCTTGCTAATAGATAGTAAAAGTCTTCTAGCTGATCTGCCTTACTCTGGCTCGCTGCTGCTAACTCAGTCTTGATCAGGTCCAGCCCTACTATTTGTCTACCTTGAGTAAGTGTTGAGGGCAGTTGGATTAAATTTCAGTTACGCCCTCTGAGTCTCTTGAAAATTCCCCCCTCTTTATAGATAAGACACAGTTTTACTTCCATGAATTTGCTGCTGAAATGTACATTGGAACTACACAATTTTATTTTTGTCAGTGAAGAAAAGATCTTGGGATACCTCTGAATCTGCAGAAATAAATTCACAGTGTTTTGAGAATGACTGATGCCACTCTTCCACAATAATTTGAACTCTCTGAAATTCATGGCTCTGGGCTTTAAGTGAATCTTAGCAGCCTAGAATACGATCTAGAGGAGGGCAAAGAAAATGGTGAAGAGCTTAGACAATGAATTCTTTCTACCCCAAGAGTTTTGCGATAAATTCTTTTTTTAAAAAATGAAGCAATTAAAATAGATGGCATAACCATATATCATGTCTTCCTACCGTCTTTGTTCTAAAGCATTGCAATAAAGTCTGGGTACTGCCACATATGTCTTTTGCATGGCTGGTCTTCTCCATCTTGACCTCTGCATTTGCCTTGGCTCCTCATTCAGTTTGATAGCCTGCTTCTATTTGAAGTTCATCAGACCTTACTTATAATCAACTACAAATGCTTGACTAAGCCCACATCCTCTGGAGCTCATTTACTGCTCACTTGGAGTCCACTTCATTTGTTTTGCAATTTTGATGCTCCAGAAAGAAGACAACTGAAAAAGTTTACTGCCTGAAAAAGCTGAAAGAACAATGACCTTATAGCCGGTGGTCATTTTGCTTGGAGAACTAACTGGAAGGGGAACTTGGTCTCAATTAGGAAGCATAATTTAATATTACAGAATGTATTCAGAAAGCCAAGCCCATGCTGCTGTACCTTTTGAAGCTGAGGTTGTAAATGGAAAGCTTCCCCCCCACCTTTCCCGGGCTGAAGCATCATCAATCTCTTCCTTTCACCATCTGAAATCTCCCTGCAGGAGAAAATTGGGTGTGTATTGGTGTGTATTGTGCTTTGTAAATATGCTTGGCTTACAAAATGAGCTGAGAAGAGTAAAGAAAGCTTCCAGGCTATGCTACGAGAATGTAACAGGACTCAGTTGAGAGAATCCCATAAAACTGCTAAGGGGAAAAAAAAATAAACCCTTAATGGCTTCTTCTTCCAATAAGCCACACTTTTCAGATGTGAAAAGAAGCAAAGAATTCATATGTTAGCAAGCTTCCATTCCTTACTGAAAGCGTGAAAGTGGGGTTTTGACAAGCATCGGGAACTGCCAATTCATAGTCATTGTCAAAATCGTAATGACAAAACAGGCTTCTTGGAACAGATATAAGATTTTGGTAAGTGGTTGGGCTAGAGTACAGGTAGCAAACAAAAAATAATAATAGCCAACTTGATGAAACCCATTGGTGAAAACAATCACTAGGATTATTGTTTATATTATATATAAATATAATAAATGCCAAGAAGGAACAGGTGTGTGTGTATGTGTGTGTGTTTATTCATAACATTAGGAAAGGGAGGTTGTTTAGCCCTCCAGTGTGCTGTAGTATACAGTAAGTGTCATAGTGTGTGAGAATGACCTGTGGAACCAGAAGTAAGAATTGCAGACTGGACAACCATCAAGTAAAAAAATATTACTACTGGTTCTGTGGGCGTGGCTTGGTGGGCGTGGTGTGGCTTGGTGGGGGTGGCTTGTGGGGGTGGCAGGGGAAGGATACTGCAAAATCCCCATTCCCTCCCCACCCCAGCTCCTGCTTTCCAGCTCCATTCTCCTGTGCAGGGCAACAAAAGAAGACCTAGCCGATCAGCTGGGACTCAGGAGGCAGAGAAGAGATAGGGGCGGGGCCAGTCAGAGGTGATAATTACTGGTTCTCCAAACTAATCAAAATTTCCGCTACCGGTTCTCCAGAACTGGTCAGAACCTGCTGAATACCACCTCTGATTTCAACCAGTCTTCAGGACAGCCTACAGAGTTGTCCCTGCATGGCCCCATGGGAGTCTGACAGCCAATCAGAGTGCATTTCTCGGGAGGTCTCAGGGCGGGGCCCAAGAGAGGGTATAAAACCGAGGGACTCTCAGCATCTCTTCCCTTTTTTCCTTCACCCAACCTCTTGAAGCATGCGATTGCCTTTTCTGTTCAGGAACTCAAGCCATGTGGTTCCTGTCTACCATTAAACCATCTTTCCAAGCAGTCCCCATGTTTCCAGTGTCTTTTTCCCCACTTGGAATGGAACCCAGAAGGATATTTCTTCCAACAGCAGGACCACAATTCAGGGCCTCCTAGTTTCTAGCCTAATGACTTAACCAATACCCTACATTGGTGTGGGATGCAGCGCAAATATTATGGATTGAATTGCCAATTTTCTTCTGGTCATCTTATATAAAAATATATAAAAATATGGAAAGTTTTGTTTTACAATTTATTTTATTCTATTTTAATTCCTGACATGTGTGAGTTGTGTTTTCCTTGTGCCTTGCCAGGCCTCTGGAGTCAGGGAATCAGCAGAATATAAATTTTCGAAATAAATATCTTTTATTTGACAACCACCCTTGGGTGAGATAAAATAGCTATGTCATGCTATTTATAATGCATGATATTTTTAAAAATACAACTCCAAATAAAGCAGACGTTAAGAGATAAGAACAGGCTGGCTGGATAAGGCAAAAATCTGCCTATATTCTGTTTCCTCCTGGGGCTGAACCGAGTGGAGGACAAACAATAAGTTTATAGACATGGACTGTACATTATCATGATTATTGCTATTAATGTGATGCCAACATATCCAGAGAGGGATTTTGTGGCCAGTTGCTACCCCTATTTAAAGAACTGTGTGGATTTTTCTTTTTCTGTGTTTTTTACCAGAATATTTTCGGAATTTGATCACTAGTTATTAGTGAAGTATTCTTAGAAAACTATAGAGGTCCAAAATGTGTCTCGGGGCATTTATGGCTGTGAGGTCACAGGCTACCCACCTTTGGCCTATGGGAAGTTCATAAGCGGTTCATGAATTCTGTTCTCTTCTCTGCTTCTGTTTCCAAGCAACTGGAAAAAACAGAGAGCCTGCCTGCTCTAATTTTGGAATTAATCACTATCCTATCTACTATCTACTCTTGTTCTTTTTAAGGCCGGATTAGAAAACTCGGATATCCTGCATTCCAGGGGATCTACAAGATGCCATTTGTCATTCTCAGGTAGTCCTCCGAGGTAGAGCAGACTTAGGAAAACGAAAGTTATGAAAGTTAAGACCACTTTTATTATTTGGTAATAGTATCTCTCAAGTTTGAATGAGCTTTCCCACTCCTTTTATCTTTGTGAAAACTAGGGAGCAGCAGTGGGCTTCAGATGCTACTACCGGTTCGCCCCATGCATACACTTCATGCACACATGTGCCTGGTTTGTGCACACGCCTGCCTTCCATGCATGTGCTTTGCTCATGTGTGTGCCTTTTGTGCGTGCACTTGGGCTCAAAAACATGCCTAAATAGGATGGCATAGAGCTGGGGCGGGTGGATGGGCCCACCTGCAATTTCCACTAGCTGTTCGAGCAAACCAGTCTGAACCAGCTGAATACCACCTCTGCTAGGGAGGGTCTTGTCTGAGGCGCTTCCTCAGATTACACTTATGGACTGGACTCAGATTTCTTTTATATGACCATTAGCAGCTTTTCCTCTTGTTCACCAAGGTTATTCCTTCTACCCCTTACACCATCCCTCTTGTAAGGTTGACCATTCATCATCTGGATTTTTCTCCAGAATTAGTCCCTGACTAAAAAATGATTCCAGATTTCCAGTCTAGGGTCTTTTATAACTCTGGGGCAGCATTCTATGTGGAATAGAAGCAGAGTCCTCTTTCTCCAGGGAAAGGAGAACATCTCCAGATCTTTCAGAGGCTATGATAATGTAATTGAACCTCTGTCGTAAAAAAAAAAAACAAAGCAGAGGATGTTTCGATTGCAATGTCACAGCCACCATCTGGGCTACTTTGACCACAGACCACAGAACCCTAGGAAGAGATAGCATCTGACAAGACATCCTTTCATCCAGTGGTGAAATTCAATTTCTTTTACTACTGGTTCTGTGGGTGTGGCTTGGTGGGTGTGGCGAGAAAGGAAACTGCAAAATCTCCATTTCCACACCACCCCAGGGGAAGGATACTGCAAAATCCCCATTTCTTCTCCATTCCTGGAGGAAGGACATTGCAAAATCTCCATTCCCAGCCCACTCTGCGGCCAGCCAAAGGTGGTATTTGCCAGTTCTCTGAACTACTCAAAATTTCCACTACCGGTTCTCCAGAACCTGTCAGAACCTGCTGGATTTCACCACTGCTTTCATCCCAAAGAATGTTGGTTGGCTTCTAATAGTAGTTTAAAGACCATTTCACTTGGTTATTATGGCGATGATTATCCCACCTTACTCTCATTAATTCCTTACATTAACATCTGACATACAGGTAGTCCTCATCTTCCAACCATATTTGAGACCAGATTTTCCACTGGCAAGGCAGCTGTTAAGTGTGTCGTGCATGACTTTACAACGTTTTTGGAAGAGTTGTTGGGTAATTGTAGTTGTTAAGTGAAACATGCAGTCATTAACCAAATTCAGCTTCCCTACACTGACATTCTTTTTTGGATCCAGCTGGGAAAGTTGCAAATGGTAACCATATGATCCCAGGACACTGCTACCATCATAAATACTTGCCAGGTGCCAAGCAACCAAATTTTGGTCACATGACTGTAGGGATTCTGTGATGGTCATAAGTACAAACACTGGTTGTAAGTCATGTTTTCAATGAATTATAACTTTGAGCAGTCGCTAAATTGTAAATCAAAGATTACCCCTATTCTAATTATGAAACAGTTCATGTCTTATTTTATGTATTTATTTTAATTTAAGCAACACACTACCCCATAACAATTGTGGGTAGCCCACAATTTGTATTGCTTTTTTTTTTTAACTGATTGTGGGTAGCCCACAATCAGTTAAAAAAAAGGCAATACAAAACAAAATGGGATCCAGTCCTTCAGTACAAAAACAGAAATGAAACTCATTTTACAAGGGCCTCGATTCATCTTAACCAAAACTGGAAAAGACCCACTTTCCCAGTACTTTATGCAGGACACTGTTTTAAATATTTATAGTTGTATGTGGTTTGTCTCAGTGTTAATATTTGCTCACAGGTTTTGCTGCTAAATTATAAACTAATGTATTGGCTTGATTTTTTTTTCTAATTACTGGGCATTTCTGA
Organism: Masticophis lateralis; assembly: GCA_030761175.1. Taxonomy (NCBI): domain Eukaryota; kingdom Metazoa; phylum Chordata; class Lepidosauria; order Squamata; family Colubridae; genus Masticophis; species Masticophis lateralis. Next base: position 12,866,748 of record JAUDYJ010000006.1, on the reverse strand, counting down.
ATTGTATTGTGCAACATATTGTTGTAATTTCATAAAGGTGAAGGAAAATGTCTCTGCCCAGCACTAATAAAGTGATTTCAACAGCAGAGCAGGAAGAATTAAACACTTTTCATCCAAAGCAAAAGAAGAGAAAAATCCTATTTTCTTCTGCTTTGACAGTCAATTCACTCACCTTGAAGTTAGATTCTTCCTTCCTTCCTTCCTTCCTTCCTTCCTTCCTTCCTTCCTTCCTTCCTTCCTTCCTTCCTCCCTCCCTCCCTCCCTCCCTCCCTCCCTCCCTCCCTATCTCTAGAGGGTACCCTTCTAAGACACAGATCAGCAACCTACATCAGAAAATAGACATGACTACAAAGATTAGCTGGGACAATACAATTGAGACGTATGACATATTTATTGGGTCAAACCAGGTTATGAAAATTAAAAGCTGATATATCTCAGTTTACCTCCTCTTGATGGAGCCCCAAGGCAATTCTTCTGCTTAGCACATTACATGATGATATTCATTTTCACCACACAGGGATGTACAGTAACCAGACATTCTCCAAGAGCCTGATTTTAATTTTTTTCCTTATTCTCTTTGCTTACAGCTGCTCATATCACCCATGATTTAACTGAAGACATTCTGAAGAATTCCATAGACCAATCGATTTACAAGGAGGTGAGGGGAGGAAGAAACAAAGAATATAATATAAGAGGCAAAAATATTACTGGCTTTCTTTAAGAAAGGCATAGAGCTAGATCTCAATAACAGCCAGCTCAAGATCACAAAAATATGTGGCAATAGAGAAAAAGAATGTTGCATGTCAACCATGGTAGAATATTTTTTTCAAGAGAGGGGAGCCTTAAAAAAAAAAAATCACAGTTGACTATTGCAAAGGGATCATATTTTTCAACAGCCCAAAAAAGATATTTTGAAGCTCATGTCCTGCTATGTGGTGGAAAGAATCCCATTTCTGTCGATGCATCGATGCCCTAGGCTGCATAAATAGAGGGATAGAATCAATTAACATATGAAGGGTTAATATCATTTTATAATCATTTGGTAAGATTACACTTCGAATATTGCATCCAGTTTTGGTCGCCATGATATAAAAAAGATGCCGAGACTAAAAAAAGTGCAGAGAAGAGCAATAAAGATGATTAGGGGCCTGGAGACTAAAGCATATGAAGAACTGTTGCAGGAACTGGGTATGTCTCGTTTAATGAAAAGAAGGACTAGGAGTGACATAATAACAGTGTTCCAATATTTGAGGCCTGCCACAAAGAAGAGGGGTGCCAACCTATTCTTCAAAGTACCTGAAGGCAGGACAAGAAGCAATGGGTGGAAACTAATCAGTGAGAGAACCAACTTAGAACTAAGGATAAATTTCCTGACAGAACAATTAGTCAGTGAAATGACTTGCCTCCAGAAGTTTTGGATGTTCCAACACTGGGAGTTTTAAAGAAGAGATTGGACAACCATTTGTCTGAAATGATATAGGGCTGTGATGGCGAACCCTTGGCACGCGGAGCCATATATGTGGGCACGCAAGCATTGCCCTAGCTCAGCTCCAGAGTGCATGTGTGCGCCAGCCAGCTGATTTTCAGGCCTTGTGGTCCCACCAGAAGTCAGGAAACAGGCCATTTCCAACCTTCAGAGGGCCTCTGGGGGGATGGGGAAGGCCGTTTTCGTCCTCTCCAGGCTCCAAGAAAGCCTCTGGAGCCCGAGGAAAGCGAAAAACGGGCCTACCGGGCCCACCGGTAACCTTTTTGCCATCGTGTGCCAAAAGCGGGGGGAGCACAGGAGGTCGCACAAGCATATGGGGAGTCATGCATGTATGCACTGGGATGCAGGGTGCTGGGGGGCACTGAATTATGGGTGTGGGCACACGCGCATGCAACCCCCTCCCTGCACTCCCCCCATTTTTGGCACGCAACGGCAAAAAGGTTAGCCATCATTGATGTAGAGTTTCATGCCTAAACAGAGGGTTCGACTAGAAGACCTCCAAGGTTCCCTTCTAACTCTGTTATTGCACCCACCATCTCAAGATAGCATTGCAGAAAATACACTTCTATCAAAAGTGTGTAGCTTTGTTTTGTTGTTGTTGGTTGCGAAGTCATGTCCGACCCATCGCAACCCCATGGACAATGTTCCTCCAGGCCTTCCTGTCCTCTACCATCCCCCCGAGACCATTTAAGCTCACGCCAGCTGCTTCAGTGACTCCATCCAGCCACTTCCTTCTCTGCCATCCCCTTCTTCTTTTGCCCTCAGTCTTTCCCAGCATTAGGCTCTTCTCCAGTGAGCCCTTCCTTCTCATCAGGTGGCTTTGTTACAATAGCCATTTCCACCCCCACCCTCTATGTCTTCAAACTATACTTTTGTTCACTATAAGGAGAAAATGACAGAGTGATTTGTTGATTGCTGCCAAAAAAACGTTCTGTTCTTGAAAGAAGGGAGACTTGTCACCACTGCTATGAAAAACAGCTTCTTCACCACCATCCCAAATATTAGTTCTGATCAGGAAGCTCCTCAGATATACCTGCTGTGAGCAGACTTTAAATAATCTATTTTTCTTCAGAGGCTGCTCTTGAACATGCTTTGAACTGTGTTCGGCTGTTCCAGTAGCAAAGTCTTATCTGACCTGATGTCTTCCAGATGCGGCAATCAGAGCAATGTCCAAGCTGGCTGGGAATTATAGGGTTTGAAGTCAGAGACATCTGCAAAGCACCAGATTAAGAAATGCTGTGGAAAGAATGTGTAATGCGAAATGTACTATAGAAAAATCTGCCGGGCATATGTAGACCACTGTGGTAGATGAGTGAACATCTTTCTGAATTCCTTTGCATAGACACATTCTAGGTTACAGCCAGTGGTGGGATTCAAGTAATTTAACAACCGGTTCTCTGCCGTAATGATTTCTTCCAACAACCACTTTGCCAAACAGCTCAGAAAGTTAACAACCGGTTGTCCCGAAGTGGTGTGAAATGGCTTAATCCCACCATTGCTTACAGCCCCAGCTAGTCTATGTCTCTGCAGCAAAAACAAATGCAGTCCTAGGTTGCATCAGTAGAAGTTTCCATATAATAGATAGTCAATAATTCCTTGCCTTGGTCAACTCTGAATCCGATTACTTCATACAGCTCTGGGTAGGACAAGGATGGTCACAGGATTACAGAAGAAAACCAATCCTGTGAAGAAAAATTGAAATAACTGGCAGTGTTTAGCCACAAGAAGATTGAGGCAGAGTATGACAGCCCTCTTCAGGTCCCTGAAAACATGTCCCATAAGACAAAATCAAGACTTGCCCTCTCTCTTTCCAGAGCACACAAGATGTAACAATGGGTTTAAATTACAGAAAGGGAGATTGAGATTGAGTGTACATTCGTAATTTTTTAAATACAGTATTAAAAGCAGTGAAACCCATTTCTAATTTATAGTCATCTAAGTGAGGTCTAGGGATGCGGTGGCTCAGTGGCTAAGATGCTGAGCTTGTCGATCAAAAGATTGGCAATTCAGTGGTTTGAATCCCTAGCGCTGAGCTCCCGTTACTTGTCCCAGCTTCTGCCAACCATGCTGTTTGAAAGCACATAAAAAATGCAAGTAGAAAAAATAGGGGCGGCCTTTGGTGGGAAGGTAAATGCCTTTGGCGTTTAGTCATGCCGGCCACATGACCATGGAGATGTCTTTGGACAGCACTGGCTCTTTGGCTTTGAAATGGAGATGAGCACAGCCCCATAGAGTCGGGAACGACTAGCACATATGTGCGAGGGGAACCTTTACCTTTACGTGAGGCCTAGGCATACATCGGTGAGGGAAGCCTTAATTTGGATTTTTTTTTTTTCATGGCGTGACAAATTGAAGTTGATGGTCTATTTGGCCACATCCAGATCTAGGATTTTAGGATTCTCAGATGAGCTAGAATTTCTAAGAGATTTTCCATAAGTCAAACACATTGGCAAAAGGCTGATAGTTAATATACACCAGAAGTACACAATCCAAGATATCAGAGTTACATGGGGCCTCTTTGGATGTGGCCGCTGTAGAAGGTGCCAACAAATTCTAATTTTTACTGCGAGAAAAGAGAAAAGCCATTAAATACCGAGAGGGAGGGTTAACCCTATTTAATGAACTTTCTAAAATTATAAAGCCATTTCAATGTATATTTAATTCAATCAAATTTAATTTTTGTCTTTCCCTTCCTTCCTTTTTTTTTTTTTTTTTTTTTTGCCCTGAAGCCACCTAAGCCTACCCTGGCACACCACCCGAGGACTAATTGCCGCCTAAAACACATTACACATTGTGTATACAGGCAGTTGACTCTTAATAGCATCGTTTTGTTTTGCTTGGGGAGGGAGAAAATCAGTTGAATTTGCAGGGGAAATAAAGCACAGTCAAAAAGAAGGAGGTGGAACAATTTAGGGAAGAGCTAACTCATAGTTGTGGTACACAGGAGGTTTTAAGGCTAGATTGAGCTCAGGAAGATGAAGGAAAGGATAAAAGATGAGCTGACTTTCTGGCTCCCAAATAGGAATTTCTTCAGGTGTTTCACTCTGCAGCTTAAAGGTAGCCCTGCAGCTATACGCATTAGGTGTACAGTGATAGATAGTATAGCTGGCTGAATTGTATATATGCCAAAGTGCTGCTAAGTGATGAACGCTTGAGGATAAAGATGGTTATTATTATCGATTTGCAAATAACAGGGCTTTTTAGATCTGTGTTCTGCATAGCAAAGCCTCCACTGGTACAGCTTCCAAGCGTTGCTAAAAGAAGAAGAAGAAGAAGAAAGAACTAAAATGATCCCAAAGATAAGAGCAGCAGACTGTACCAAAAGACAGTCTTTCAGTATCTCTGATCTGAAGATGGAGAGATTCATTTCGTATTCCAGAAAAAAAGATATCAGTCATGGCTTGTTTCAATCCCAGTCCTTGTAAAACCCTGGCACGTCTGATGTTGAGTAAAATAAGGTCAGTGCTAATCTCTCTTGGCCATTTTGCTTGGCCTCTGCAGCAAAGCTTGAACAAAATAAAATACTGACCTCCATCTATTTAGACCACGGCCCAAGAGGGGAATAGGATATCACCTGGTCTTGACAGATCCGTCAGCTCAGGCACAAAGCAACCTCTGAAAGTTGTTTAGAGGACACTCGAGCCAAGCTGCTCTGGGCATCATTTACTTACTCTTATTACCTGGAATAAAACTGAAAGGCCTAATAAAGCTACGTTTGGACTGCAATCCATCTCACTGTGACAATTTGTGTCGTTGCCCAGATTGCCATTTCTAAAATTTTGTGCCAGTGGGAAAGGACTGCAACTGATGGCGTTTGGAGCAGGAATACCTCTGCTACAGGATGTGATCTGTGGCATTGCAATCAGGAGCATAATTTTAGCCCAGAGAAGATGTGTGGCTTAAAAGGGCATGGGAGCTACCTATGGAGGTAACTGCCATTTATTCTGTTCCAAAATCTACAAAATTAATTTGCAGAATTCTTGAGCACTAGTGGGTTGTTGCTTTTCTTTCTTTCTTTTTTTTAAGACTAGGAAGCTTTTAATGGGAAATGGGCATTTTTCAGATCAGGCAGGCAAAGGGCCTGCAGCAGAGGTGGGTTTCATCAGGTTCTGACCAGTTCTGGAGAACCGGTAGCGGAAATTTTGAGTAGTTCAGAGAACTGGTAGTAAAAATTCTGACTAGCCCCGCCCCCATCTATTCTCTGCCTCCTAAGTCCCACTGATCAGGAGGAAATGGGGATTTTGCAATAAGCTTCCTTGGATTGGGGTGGGAATGGAGATTTTACAGTATCCTTCCCCTGCCAGGCCCCACCAAGCCACACCCACAGAACCAGTAGTAAAAAAATTTGAAACCCATCACTGGCCTGCAGAGATGTTTCTTCTTCTTTTTTTTTTAAGTAAGTAGAAAAATTAAGGGGAAATATCTTGTTTCCATGGAAAGCATGAACCTCTGAATTACTGTCATTGTAAAGAATGAATCTTCCCCCATAATTTGATCTCATAAGCAATATTAAAGAATAAAAAATTATGAGGTCACTGCTCTTCAGGATTTTGCTTAAAACTGTAGCTACTTATGACACACTCTAGTTTTTTGGGTAGCAGAACAGTGCCCCTTGAATCATCATGTCACTCAAACCGATGTGTAGAGGCCTAAATAAACTCCCATATAATGTTTTTCATAGAGTGGAAATAATCAGTGGCTTTATTATTCTACGTCCATCATCAAGAAGGTGAGCTTAGCCATTAGATCAATTTTGCTAGCTAGATCCAGGACATCTGAGATGGAATATGTTGTTTTACTTGATAAAATGCTAATCATGCCTTGAAACTTCCGTAAGTTCTATATAACTGGAGATGGGAAAAAGTAGGGAGGGAGGGAGGGGGGAAGGAAGGAAGGAAGGAAGGAAGGAAGGAAGGAAGGAAGGAAGGAAGGAAGGAAGGAAGGAAGGAAGGAAGGAAGGAAGGAAGGAAATGGCAATTAGGAAATAATTCATCTTTATGGCACGTGCATAGAGAAATTTGTTCATCCTATCACCCTACAGTAACTGGATCACTGCAGAGTTGCATATAATCCTGTTTTATTAACCATATTAACTCTTAGCCCAAATTTATCCCACATCTGTATCTTGCCTTCATTTTTCCAGATAAAGTGCAATGTCACTCAGCAGGCTTTCATAGTTAAGGTGAAACTGGAACTCATTGCCTCCTGCTTTCTAGCCTGGTGCCTTAATCACTTGGCTTTAAGGTTTTAATTAGTTGAGTTTTATACTTGTAAAATGATTTGGTACCATTTATTTTTTGATTGGGAGCTGCCCAGAGTTGGTTGAAGGATGGACGGCTACATAATGTAAATGAATAAATAAAAAGCAGGAAGATATTAGGAAGCAACGTTTCTTTATGAATTCTTCTTCCCCGTGGCATCTCAGCAACTACAGCTGTGATCTCAAATTCTCTACACAATTTCTGGCTGAGTTTGCAGAGTGAAGAAATACATTTCAGTTTGCGTGTGTGTGTGTGTGTGTGTGTGTGCGCGCGCTTCTTTTTAAAGATTCAAAAGTCAGGATGTATCAGGGAATAATTGCTTGGAATAGATGAGTGGAAAACTGTTGGATGCATAAAATACAAGATTTTTGTGTGACAAAACAATTCACTTTTCCAAAAGAAACCCAAGCATCTCCAAAGATCAGTTTAGCATTTTCACAGCTCAGCTGGTTCTAAATATACCAAGGTTTGCAGTGATTTTTCTTTTTCTTTTTTGACTGTACACTGGGAGGCTTTTATTTACTTGTTTTGAAACATTATCTTTTTTAAAAAAAGAAAAAAACCTCCATTATAATATATTCCTCCTTCACAGATCAGCAGTCCAAATCAACAACAATGCAAAATGCACACATCCAAATTCCCCAGTCTATAATTGGTAGATATATGTATGTCAATGACCCTTCCTCATGACATTCTCTCCCTTCTGGGTTAATCCACCAATTTGTTTCATTTTCAAACAAATCAAGAAGTAAATAGAATTATTTTGCTCAAAAGCAAAGCTTCCACCATTAATTACAGAAGGGACATAGCTGTGGTTCAGATAATTTGAAACTGTTAGGCAGGGCACTTCTTTTGCAAATATATATTCCCCAAGTAAATGAAAAGGATTGTTTTTATGCTTTAGAAGACCAAACAGGATGATGATGTCTATTCAGTTATTTCCAAGGGGCAACAACAACAACAACAAAAAAGCAGAAGTGTTAAAATACAAAAGCAGATACTGCAACATTGAAGGTAAGGATTTGTCTGCAAGTAGGAAATTACAATCTTTTTTGGGAGGGAGGGCATCTATGCAAAAGATTGTGAGGGGCCTTTTATAAACCAAGAATCTTGCAAAGTTATCATTCCCACCACCAACACACACACACACACACACACACACACACACACACACACAGAGTGAGAGAGAGAGAGAGTCAGGGAATTGTGCAGCAAGGGCGAGTGAGCATCGAGCAGCCAGAAGGGGCAAGCGAGCGGTGACCAGGCGTAGCCAGCCAGAAGTCGCTACCAGTTCAGTGACCCAGGTCAAATTGCCACTACCGGCTTTCCCGAACTGGTGTGAACCAGCTGAATACCACGTCTGGTCCAAACGAAGAGATGCTGACACGAACTTGTAGTTTTATAGAAATAAATAGATTTTACATCAAGCTATACAGCAAACAAGACAATCAGGCAAACAGGAGCATCGTGAGGTAAATCACAAAGCATACAGGGCACACAGAAGAAAAAGGTGGGGAAAAAGGGAAACTCTCCCTTCACACCCACAGCAACCAATCACCGCACAGATTACTTCAGACGGAAGCTCACATTCTCCAACCAAACAACTATGACTGTGTTCTGGCTCATTATACACTCTACTGTTCCAGCTAAATTTAAATATCCTAACACAAACACACATACACACACACACAAGTGGGGGTGGGTGGGTTTGAGAAACATTGGTGTACGGATCACTTTTCCCCCCATGAGAATTCATTGTTGGAATTGAATTCACAGCTTTCCACACCTAAAGTATTAACTAACTGACCCCTAGAGGAACTCAACAGAGACAACAGACAAAGTTCCACTTTTATCTCCTTTGCTTCTTCTAAAAGATTTTCTTCTCATGCCTCTGCATACTATAAAACGTCTCTTGTTGGTTAGACTAATATCCTCCACGCTTTTATCATTTGTCTCCTTTTCTTCCTTAGTCTCAGAATCTCTTTTCCTCTTTAAAATGAAGAAAGGGGATATTATAGGCTTATAACAATACAGAGGATCAACTTGAATAACTTGGTTTTTTTTTCTTTGCCAACCTCAAGAATAGTTTCAAGTTTAAAGTTTTGCTTCAAATATTAGTGTTTCTTGATTCGTGCTTTTCTCCTCACCGTATTAAAGTTTCTGCTCTCCAATTTCAAGCCAATGTTTCTCTGTTTATGGAGTAGGAACTGCTTGAGCTCTATTTGCTGAAGATCTTTCTATACAGCTGGTCACAATTTGTGTGTTATCTTGGTGACAAACCACTTCCCTTCTGTGTCACCAGAAGACATTTTCTCTTTTCTACATATAAAAATAGAAATTCTACATATAATTGCTACATGAAAACACCAGAACTTGAGTTCAGTTCAAAAAGAGTTTTTGAACCACAAACATCCATAAGGGCTGACTGTCTAAGGCAATTGTTGTAAGCTGTCTAGAGTAGCCCCGCGACAAGATAGATGACAAATAAATTTAGCAAATAAATAATAAATAAATATCTCCTAGTATGACCACTTTCTAATGTATGGAGTTCAGGTCCCTGAACTATACCAGTTTGGCCATTGAATAATAGAGAGTTGATAGGGATCTTGGAGGTCTTTTAGTCCAATGCTAGAGCAGCAGACCCTATACCATTCCAGACATGTGGCTGTGCCACATGTCTTTTCTTAAAAGTCTTTAAGTCTTTTCTTTAAAACCTCCAGTGATGGAGGACCCACAACTTTTGAAGGCAAGCCCTTCCGCTGGTTAATTGTTCTCACTGTTATGAAGTGTCTCCTTAGTTCTAGGTTGCTTCTCTTCTTGGTTGATTTCCATCCATCTTATATTTTCTTCCGGGGTGTTGGAAAATAGCTTGACCCCCCTCTTCATTGTGGCAGCCCCTCAAGTATTGGAAGACTGCTATCATGTCACCCCTAGTCCTTCTTTTCACTAGACTAGAGATACCCAATTCCTGCAACAGTTCTTCATATGTTTTAGCGTCCACCCCAGGGGTGAAATCTACTTACCTTCCCTACCGGTTTGGAAGTGCACGGGCCATGTTATGTGCGTGTGTGGACCATCTGTGCATGTGCAAACCCTTCTACGCATGTGCAGAGGGTAAAAAACAGGTTACTTCCTGGTTAAAACCAGTAAGTAACAATGACCGGGCAGGTGAGCAGAGCCTCACACTGCCATTGCTACTGGTTCTCCGAACCACCAGCCGCCATCGCTAACGGTTCAGCTGAACCAGTCCGAACCGGTAGCATTTCACCCCTGCTTCGCCCCACTAATCATCTTTGTGACTCTTTTCTGCACTCTTTCCAGAGTCTCAACCTTTTTTTTTTTTTAATTTGTGACCAAAATTGGATGCATTGCTAAGAATCTAGGGTGTAAATGTTGATTATTAGGCTATCAAGGATTTAAAAGAAACCTACAAGACTTTCCATTATGGGTGAAAAGACCCATGTCTTCACCATTTTACAGCAATATGATTGGAAAGGAATTAGAAAAGGTTTCACCCGAATGCCTTAGTACTAACTGGTTGGTTCTACAGAGGATATAGCTCAGCTGCTGAAGAACTTCTAAACCTATCATTTTCATTTCAGTAATTTAAGAGATCTTGGTGATTGTTGTCTGTAAACATTATAAATTACAGGTAGTTCTTGACCAGTTGAAAGTTACAATGGACCCTCCCCCCAAAAGGTACTTACAATCCAGTTCTAAAGTTACAACAAGCACCCCCTCGTAGTCCGGTAATCACATTTCAGACATTCAGCAACTCATCTGCATTTACGGTTTGCGGCAAAAATGCCCTATAGCAAACAATGGGCTTGCTTAACTATTGGCCTTTATTTAATGACTGCTGAAAGAAAGGTTCAGGTCAGTCATGCGGGCTCCATTGCAATCATAGGTCAAGGACTACATTTACTTTCTGTTTCGAACAACTGAACTCAAATCTGACCCTGGAAGTTGGAATCCACACATTTGGAAACTGCCCAAGTTGGAAAATAATCTAAGGGAACAATCCTTCAATTGCAATCATGTCGCACTGTTGGAATCTATAGAAAGTGTTTCGCTTAATATCTCCTTTGAAGATGCTTCTGCTGCCCATCATTCCTGCACTAGAAAACAATATTCATCTTCTCCCAGGCTATGGACCACACTTCCTTTCAGGTTGCATTTTGTCCCTCTTTCAACATATACGAACATTGTGAAGATGATTTCTTTCACTAGGCTTTTAATTCTTCAGTGATTTCACTACTGAATAAAATACTTGAAATCATGCTGTGTTTTTAGCTTTCTATATTCTTCTTTTTAAATATTCTCCATTGCCTTGCATATTGCCAGAATGAAAATAGTTTATACAGTGTGTGGAAGTTTGCTTAGCTCTTCTTCGTTCGCTTGAGTAACCTATGATTCCAGGTAATATTTGAACCCAGAAGATAGAATGGTGTACAAACCTTGCCAAAAAGTAATAACAAAAGATTTAGAATGTTGTAAGGTTCATTATAGGATTTGATGCTTCTCCAATTTTTTAATCAGGACCTTAGATCAGTGGTGGGTAACTGGTTGCTTGACTCTCAACTGAAATCTGTGTTTGTTTGCTGTATATATCTTCCAATTTCATTTAGGAAGACTCGATGGCAAATCTTTTCAGAACTTGACTCTCAACTGTCTGCCAGTTTCCACCAAGAAATTAAAAAAGTCATGTACTAGATCAGTGGTAAGTTGCCCCTGGTTCGGACCAGTTTGCAAGAACCGGTAGTAAAACCAGCGAGAGGCTCTGCCCACCGACCCCAACGTCATCAGGAAGCTTCTGTACAGTAAAGGTAAGTAGAACCCACCCCTGTGCTAGAGTCTTCAAAAGGTTTAGTTTGCCCAACTTTCATCATGTCCCACTCCCCAAATTGTATTATTGTATTTTGCTTGGAATTGCTTTTCTGTAAGATAGTCAGCCATTTAAAATTGAAGAAAGAGAGAGGGGGGAGGGAGGGAGAGAGGGAAGGGGGAAGGAGGAAGAAGGAAGGAAGGAAGGAAGGAAGGAAGGAAGGAAGGAAGGAAGGAAGGAAGGAAAGAAAGAAAGAAAAAAAGAAAGAAAGAAAGAAAGAAAGAAAGAAAGAAAGAAAGAAAGAAAGAAAGAAAGAAAGAAAGAAAGAAAGAAAGAAAGAAAGAAAGAAAGACTATTTCACTCATTCTCCATCCCTGGTTGGTATCTACTGTATTTTTCAGAGTATAAGGCACATCTTTTCCCCTCCTAATAGGGGTGAAAATTTGGGTGTGTCTTACACACTAAATGTAACCCCTCCTACCCACTGGCCCCCACCTTTTTGCCTGTGCCTCCCAGCAATTTACCTCCTTGCAGCAAGAAGAAACAGTCCATTTCAGCTTCATTACAGCCTAATTAGCACAAGTTGATTGTCTGTTGGATCGGCCTCCCAACTCTCAGCTGTTTCAGGCTGCAGGGATTGCCATTGCCTATTGCTGTGCGGGCCTCTGCTGCTTGCTGCAAGGAGGTAAATTGCTGGGAGCAGATTTTCTTTTTCTTGTGCTAATCAAGCTATGCTGAAAACGAAAATGAAAGTAAAGCAGGCTGTTTGCTGTTTGCTGCAAGGAGGCAAAATTGCTGGGAGGCAGAAGCGGATTTCTTTTTCTTGTTTTCCTCACCAAAAAAGGTAGGTGTGTTTTATAATCCGATGTGTCTTATACTCCGAAAAATACGGTATCTTCCAAAAACAACACTATCTTCCTAGCTGCACAACAGCCAACTACTTCCAACTTAGATTACAAATCAGTTCTTCAGGATCTCGCAGTGGAGATTCTCTAATGTGTCTATTAGATTGTGTTTGGAACATCTTTTTCTTAATTCTCACCAAAGCCTTTCTTGTGTTGCTGAAATTGAGACTCCAGGATTGACTATTGACCTTTCCATAATACTGTCATCGCTAACTGGGGACGTTGGACAGCCAGAATAAACCAAGCTAAAAAAGAAATATTGAGTCCAAAAAGAGCAAGAAAAGTGCTCTGACATTTTAGCTAAAAAATCATACCTCTCTATTCACTGCCTGACCTTTTAATCTTTCTAACTACCTTTGCTTTGAGGAAATTGGAAAGCAGCACCTTAGGCCAAAGCTTTGCATACTTGACTTTTTAAAGGGTCAAGCCTCCATAAATGATAAAGGTAGACTAATTTTGCACACAAGTCGTATCATAATAGTATGATTATTGGTTAAAGGGCCAGTATTAAAAATATATAGTTGCCACTTTGGTGAAGAAGTAAACTGTTCAAATTTGGGAGGGTTAGAAGATCACTTTATAGATGACATTGTTGACTATTGCACAAGATTAATATCATAAGATATCTGATTTGGACAAATTGTACTTAACGTGCACGAAAAATAGGGTTCTTTATTATAACCATTATTTGTGAAATCTATAAGCCACTTATTAATAAGGAAAGAAATCTAAAGGAGGATGCAGACATTATCTATCTCCCAAGTTCTACTTCTTGCAAAATGTCTTTAATAAACAGGCATTTAAGAAGAGAAGTTTTTTGGGTATGATTTTAACATTTTTCAGTATTGGTGATTTCAGCTACTGTTTCTTTAAGCCAGGGGTCTCCAATGTTTCCGGTTTTATGGACCGGTGGGGGAGGGGAGAGGAATGGTTCCGCACAAGCAGCGAGCACATGTGCTCATGTTAAAGCTCCATTTATGGAAGTGACGGATGCACATGTCTACCACTCACACCAATGGAGCTGTGTGCACTTGTGCACTCATTTGCTGCTTGTGCAGCCCAGTTCTGAATGGGCCATGGCCTGATACCTAGCTGTGGCCCAGAGGTTGTGGACTCTTGCTTTAAACCATCATGTATCAATCCCATTTTCATTTCTTTTATTCCCTCCTCTCAAACCAACAAAAACTATTCATCAATTAAAACTTTAAAGATTCCCCTCACACATATGTGCTAGTTGTTCCTGACTCTAGGGGGCAGTGCTCATTTCCATTTCAAAGATGAAGAGCCAGCTGTCCGAAGACATCTCCGTGGTCATGTGGCCAGCATGACTAAACACCAAAGGCCAACAGAATGCTGTTACCTTCCCACCAAAGGTGGTCCCTATTTTTCTACTTGCATTTTTTATGTGCTTTCAAACTGCTAGGTTGGCAGAAGCTGGGACAAGTAACGGGAGCTCATACTGTTACATGGCACTAAGGATTTGAACCGCTGAACTGCCGACCTTTCGATCGACAAGCTCAATTAAATTAAATTATTTAAATTAAATTAAATTAAATTAAAACTATATCCCTTTACAAACCTTGCTCTCTGGGAGAATAACATGGCAAATAGATTGCTGTTGTTGTTAGTTGCGAAGTTGTGTCCGACCCATCAGGACCCCGTGTCAACATTCCTCCAGGCCTTCCTGTCTTCTACCATCCTCTGGAGTCCATTTAAGCTCACGCCTATTGCTTTTGACCATGTGCAGCTTGCCTTGATTCATGGATCTTACATTCCAGGTTCCTATGGAGAAAAAATCTTTACAGCATCGGACTTTCCTTTCACCATCAGATGCATCCACAGCTGAGCGTCCTTTTGGCTTTGGGCCAGTCGCTTCACTCTTTCTGGCACTACTAGTACTAGCCCTCTGCTCTTCTCCAATAGCATATTGAACACCTTCTGACCTGAGGGGCTCATTTTCCAGCATCATATCTTTTTTTTCCTTTTGGTACTATCCATGGGGTTTTCATGGCAAAGATACTGGAGTGGTTTGCCATTTCCTTCTCCAGTGGATCACGTTTTGTCAGAACTCTCTGCTATGACCTGTCTGCCTTGGGTGGCCCTGCATGACATAGCTCATAGCTTCATTGAGCTATGCAAGCCCCTTCGCCATGACAAGGCAATAATCCATGAAGGGTAACAAACAGATAGGTAGGATTAATAGAAACATTACACCTATCAAAGACGACCGGTGGTATATTTTCCTACTTAGGTAGGACAAAAGCATCTTAGATGTAGAGGAAAATCTTGATGCCAGATTTCAGAGGAATGTTCTTAGAATCCCCAATAGGCTTAAAGATACTTCAGTTAGGATTGGTTTGGATTTTGGCAATTCTTAATACTGTAGTTAATTGTTTCTAAGTGGGAAAAAAACAACCCCACAGCTAATATATTGATTTTTTTTATCCAACCCCTAACTCCCGATTGACTCATTGATTGAGTCCCATTGAACTGGTATTAATTCTTAGCAATACAGGTTTTCTCCAGGATGATGTGTCCTGAATCTGGCCTTTAAGTTTCTCAGTACAATAGTGCATCCATTGCTTTACCAATAGAAAATAATATTTGTAGCTCAGGAATGAACAGTGGGGCCCTTGGTGTTCTCTGAGCTTGGTTGTTTTCTTGGTGGACATTTCATTACCAAACTAACATCATCAGTGCTATTTTTTCCTGTGGTTTTAAATGCTCCTTCTAAGTGTAGCACTGATGATGTTACCCATATTTTTTTGGAGTATAAGATGCCCCTTAGTTTTTGGGAAGGAAAATAAGAAAAAAAGCTGATTGGCAGGTAGATTGGCCTCCCAGAATACCCCCAATCAGCTGTTCCCAGAGGTGAATTTTAGCAACAGGTTCCTTGATTGTGAGCTCTGTGCCTTGCTTTTATTTTGCTTTTTTTCTGCCTCTGAAACTTCTGAAGCTGTTTCAGAAAAAAAAAACTTCTTTTCCTGCATCTGAAAGCCTCCGAAACAGAGCTTCAGGAAAAAAAGCTTCTGAAGCTCTGTTTGGGAGCTTTTTTTCTGAAGCTTCATTTCTGATGCTTTTTTCAGCCTCTGAAACCTCTGTTTGAGAAGCTGGGCAGGGCTACATTCAGAGTATAAGACGCACCCAGATTTTCACCCTCTTTTTTGGGGGGGGGAAGATTTCTTATACTCTGAAAAATATGGTGGTTTGGTAATTGTAATTGTAATTGTAATTTTATTTATATACCGCCCTTCTCCCGAAGGACTTGGGGTGGTGTACAGCCAGTTAAAAACACACAGTATACAATTTAAAAATAATTAAAAAATATTAAACACTTTCGGCCGGAATTAAAGCCCAAAAAATTTAAAACCTAATTTAAAATCATTTACAGAGATAGCCCAGCCTGGCGGAAGAATAGGGTCTTGAGGGCACAACGGAACACCCGGAGGTCAGAGATCTTACGTATTTCCGGGGGCAGTTCATTCCAAAGGGCAGGAGCCCCCACAAAGAAGGCCCTCCCCCTGGGCCATAACCAGCCGACATAACTTGGCCGATGGCACCCTGAGGAGCCCCTCTCTGTGGGAGCGAACTGGCCAGTGGGAGGCTACTGGTGGCAGAAGTCGGTCTCGTAGGTACCCAGGTTCTATGCCATGGAGCACTTTAAAGGTGGTAACCAATATAATGAAATGGCTGCAAGATAACCTTTAAACTCAGAGAGCACCAAGGATCCCACAATCCATTACTTTGCAATCAAGATCCATTCCACCATTTTAATGTCTACCAACTACCAACACCTGGCCTAGCTCAATCCCTTCTTGTCTTTCACTTTGACAAAGGACTAAAACCAACTATAGGATTCCACCTTGAAACTCAACAATTAAGTCTTTCCCTTCAGCAACTCTTGACTGTTGTCCAGAATCTATTGAGAGGCTTCAACATTTTACTGACTCATGGGCTGCGTCCTCTCTAGAGTTTTGTAACAGAAGGAATGAAGGTAACTTCAAATATTCCTTTAAAAATAGAAGACATGGTCGTATGCCTTGGTCACTTCCCATATGGATTACTGCAATACTTTGTACATAGTATTGCTCTTGAAGCCTCCCTGGAAGTTACAACTGGGTCAGGGGTGGGTTCTACTTATCTTTACTACAGGTTCGCATCGTATCTGTGCTCTTCTGCACATATGCAAAAGCTTCTGTGCATGCACAGATAATTTATGATGACATCCGGGTCAGTGGGTGGAGCCTCCCACTGGTTTTACTACCGGTTCTTGCGAACCGGTCCAAACCAGGGGCAACCCACCACTGAACTGGGTACATTGTGCTAATCCACACACTTGCACGGGACATCACATGGAACAAACCCAGCTACAGGGGTCATGGATCACACTCTCTTTTGAAAAATGATACAGACCTGAGAGCAAACAACATTCTACTTTAATTCATGGGGAAATTTTATTGCAGCAAAACTAAAGGTTTGCTTTTACCAGTGCAACTGTGGCTTTATGGTTATTATTGTAGCTATGCTCTATTTCTTTTTACTACCTTTTTATTTTTCTACTTCAGCCTTATTTTAATATTTTCCCAGTAGGGATCTTATTCCTACCCTTACAACTCGTTTCTTTCTGCTCTGTTTCTATTCTTAAAATCTCTATATATTTATTCTTAACATCTTTACATATTGGTATTGTTTTCCTATTATTAGGTTTCTCTCCCAACTTGATTTGTACAGTTTCACTTGGTCTACATGATACTCCTGCCTCTTATTTTCCCCACAACACCAACTTTGTTGGTGTTCCCCACAACACCAATCTTGGGTTGGGCTGAGAGAGAGACTGGCCCAAGGTCACCCCGTTGGCTTCCATGTTGAATTTGGGACTGGAACTCACAGTCTCCAGATTTCTAATCCAGCAGTTTAGCCACTACACCAAACTACATTAGTTTTGCAGTCTTCCTTGTGATTTATCTCTATAGATCATCTGTATTTCTTATTTCTGTATCTTTTCTATTTTCTTATAACCAGGGCCTCCTCAAGGGAGGTGAAAAAAAAATCAACATGACAGCTGCAACCATGCATTGGGATTGAGATCGTAGCATGGAGGTCTTAATACACATGTATGTGATTAGCAGTGTTGTGGTTTTGCTAAGCTTCAATAGTTTTATCTATTTTTGAGGAAATCTTATATATATATATCTTGTTTGCTATATATTCTTCCTACGTAAACCAACCAGTGAAATCACAATCCACTAGTTTCTAGGCTTTTTTTTTTGGTGGCCAGCTGTGCTGTGCTTCTAGGAGCACGAAGCACTAAGCCGAAAACACCAGCCTGAAGATGACAAATGAGACTTTGTCAAAATGTCGCCAAGACACTTCCAATTTTACGTGGGAGAAAACCCGAATAACCAAAGACCTACATATAAACACCAGCAAAAACCTCAGAGAAAACACACACACACACACACACACACACATATATATTTCTCTTTAGCCAGGTTCTTCCTACGTAAACCAAGATTTTTCTGCAGCCCTAGTTCAGTGAAATCACAATCTACTAGTTTCTAGGCTTTTTTTCTGGCAGCCAGCAAACCCTCTGCTGCCCATTGGGAGACTAAGGAGACTAAGATAGATCTATTTCGGGTTTATAAACCCTCATCAGTTAACCACACCCTCATCCCATGTATCCTCCCTGTACAGCACAGTATTTGTTTTCTTTCCTTTACGTAGGCTTTATGTGTATTTCTCTTTAGCCAGGTTCTTCCTACGTAAACCAAGATTTTTCTGCAGCCCTAGTTCAGTGAAATCACAATCCACTAGTTTCTAGGCTTTTTTTCTGGCAGCTAGCCAGAAAAATATATATCTCTTTGGTTGCTGTAATTCTGTAATGTGTATAGGTTCAGAACCAATATAGCCCTACTTCCCTTGTCATTTGATTCTTTCCTTTCCTCCTGTCCTCACTAGCCCTAATCTATCTCTGCTGTGTCCACAAAGGTTGAAGAACAAGCGAGGTTGACTTCTTAAACCATCGTGCTATTTATAACAATGTCACCACTAAGGAAAGGAGCTGTGCTGTTCTTACATTTTAGGCTTCTGTTGCTGTTCTATAGTCCTTTAAACTTTCTCTGACTGTCTTCTCAAGACCACCTAGTCCTTTAATATGGCAGCCTTAACCTAAATTGGGGGAAAAAAATCCATTCTAAGATAAGCCCAGTCCCTTTTGAATGAGAAACTAGAGACATGCAGTGTGGCACAAATACAGATTCTTCTTCTATTCACAGACCACCTCCTGCGTTTAATAGAAGTGTCTTCATCTATATCAGCAAAGCCTATGTCTGCCTCTCTCTACGAAGATAAATGTACTTGGTGTGGCTGATACATATCTGCATACAGAACCGTCTTTATGACTATATATGTATGCATGTACACGTACGTGGGTAAGTGGGTGAGTGTATTGCTCTTGTCTCTGCAGAAAATTTTCTAGATCTATTAGGATCAAAAGCACCACTGGCAAATCTTAACTGCAACGGTCAGAATTGGCTACCTATATATAGAATGCACGAGCAGCAGGCAAAAGCTCACAAATACAAGGGGGAAATATAAAGGACAACATGAAGAAAATAAGAACAATGAGGGATAACTAACAGGTACTCTAAGCATATGAATGAGCAATCACACACCAATTTTTTCCCCCTCTTTACGGTCTAAACAGTATATTATTAGATCTCAGCTGAATCTGATGCTGAGCTACATCATGCCATTGTGTGGCACCTGCAGTACCAGATTCAATGTGGTGGTTTTCACTCTGAACAAAACACAGTATTTTTAAAGTGCTGGGTTTTAAATGACTCCAACATTCTTATTTATTCACTTATTTCAGTCTTTACTTTGCTCTTTGGTCAAACAGTCTCCAGCATGGTTTACCAAAAGAAATTATGAAATTTCTGCCCCCCCCCCCAAAAAAACCCACTAACAAATAACAGAGTAGGAAGGGAACTTGGAAGTCTTTTAGGCCAACCGCCTGCTCAAATAGAAAACCCTATACCAGTGATTTTCGCCCTCCCCAGGCTCCAAGAAAGCCTCTGGAGCCTGGAGAGGGTGAAAAACAGGTCTTCTGGGCCCACCGGTAACCTTTTTGCCATCACGTGTCAAAAGCGAGGGGAGTGTGGGGGGGGGGGTCGAGCGCATGAGTGCCCACATCCATAATTCAATGCCCTCCCCATGCCCCACCCCTCTTTGCATGCCACACGCTCCCCCCACTCCCCCCGCTTAGGCATGTGATGGCAAAAAGGTTACCGGTGGGGCCAGAAGACCTGTTTTCACCATCCCCAGGCTCCAGAGACTTTCTTGGAGCCTGGGGAGGGCGAAAAAGGCCTCCCCCATCCACCCCGGAGGCCATCAGGAGGCCAGAAATGGCCCATTTCGCAACTTCCGGTGGGCCCGGAAGGCCTGAAAATCAGCTGGCCGGCATGCCCATGTGCGCTGGATCTGAGCTAGAGCAATGCTCATGTACCCACAGATATGGCTCCTTGTGCCACGTGCCATAGGTTCACCATCACAGCCCTATACTATTGCAGACAAATGGTTGTCCAATCTCTTCTTAAAAATTCCCAGTGTTGGAGCATCCGCAACTTCTGGAGGCAAGTTGGTCTACTGATTAATTGTTCTAACTGTCAGGAAATTTCTCCTTAGTTCTAGGTTGCTTCTCTCCTTGATTAATTTCTGTCCATTGCTTCTTGTCCCATCCTCAGGTCCTTTGGAGAATAGCTTGACCTTTCTTCTTTGTAGCAGCCCCTTAGATATTGTAACACTGCTATCATGTCACCCCTAGTCCTGCTTTTCATTAAATGAAATATATAATAAATAAAGTTGTTGTTATTATTGTTGTTTTTCTTCTTCTTCTTCTTCTTCTTCTTCTTCTTCTTCTTCTTCTTCTTCTTCTTCTTCTTCTTCTTCTTCTTCTTCTTCTTCTTCTTCTTCTTCTATTATTATTATTATTATTATTATTATCCCAATTCCAGTCATTGTTCTTTATATGTCTTAGCTTCCAGTCCCCTAATCATCTTTGTTGCTCTTCTCTGCACTCTTTTTAGCTTCTCAATGTCTTTTTTACATCGTGACAACCAAAACTGATGCAGTAATCTAAGTGTGATCTTACCAAGCCATTATAAAGAAAAAAGGAAAGAGAGTGGGGAGGGAGAAGGGTGTAAAAAAGAAGTTTGTGATGGGTTCAGTAGCCCCAAAGCCTAGAGATCAAAATATATCCTCAGGTTGACTGCATTTATTTTACACCGGCCTTGATCTGTTCCCTAATGATTAGCTTCTTTTCTGCTTTTCTACATCTGCTTTGTGTCTTTGCGATTAAATTTAATTGACTTCTCCTCCTCTTCCCTTGGGCTACAGGAAACTCCTAGGAAGCCTTCTGGAAATAATTTGAGGAAGGAGGGACCACCAGGGAAATGAAACAGTAGCGGCTTTCTCCCTGTAATGCATATTTTTAATTAGACACAAATAAGTTTTTTTTTAACACCATCCCACAACAGAAACAATATAACTCAGTAGCAAGCAAACACAGACCGATTCTAACATTGTAAACAGGGCACATATAATTCTTATTATATGTGCCCTGCCCATTGTAAACCCTGCAGGGGCACATATAAGAATATGCCCCTGCAGGGCACATGCAGAGCCTGGTGGAGCAGCGGACTAAAGCACTGTTAAATAGCACTTAGCTGCCAGCTGCCTGCAATTATTGCAAGTTTGAATCTCACCAGGCTCAAGGTTGACTCAGCTTTCCGTCCTTCTGAGGTAGGTAAAATGAGGACCCAGATTGTGGGGGCAATAAACTGACTTTGTATAAAAAAGAACACCACTTGGAGGGGGGGGGGCGAAAGCCCTACTAAGCAGGTATATACAAAAGTATGAAGGCTGTTGTTTAACGCATTGTAAGCCGCCCTGAGTCTCCGGAGAAGGGCAGCATATAAATCGAACCAATAAATAAATAAATAAATATTCCACTCCTTAGTGAATCACAGTTAATTTATTAAGAATTAAATCCAAGAATTGGTAGATATCACCTTAGTTTTCCAATGCTGAAAACATACAAAACTTTCCAAGACTTCCAGGGAACATCTTCAATAGTATAATATAGTCCTCAAGCTTCTTAAGCAGTATCAACCACTGATTTTAATCATCAGTCATTAAAACTCCCCTTTTACAGCCCTGTAATCCCTTAATTCAGGATAAAGTCAGGGCAACTAGATGGAGTTGAGCATTTACTGGCTTCAGTTCCTGATGCCACACAGAGTTTGCAGTGTCCTAGCAGAGAAACATCTGCTGGTACCTAGGATTGAACTCTCAACCTTCTGAGTGGAAGGCAAGCATCTTTGCCACTAGGCCACCATGCCACTCAAAATCATCTTTCATTCATTTTGGTTACATTCTAAATATCCTCAAGGGAGTCTATCAGAATTATGCAAAATTGTCTCATTCATGATGAGATAATTAGGTTACTTCGTGGGTTGATGGCAGAAAAAATACATGTTTTCTTTACTAATGTTTGTACAATGTTTAGGTGTAATCTATGGCTGTATAGCAAATCTCCCAAATACATTCTCTTATTTTAATGTATATTTGGGTGATGAATTGTGGAAAACAGAAGGACATGGCAAAACAAAACAAAACAGAGAAACAAGACTATTGAGGTCAGAAAGTCATGAAAGAAAGCAGAATATTATACGCTTAAAAACTACCTTAAAACTACCTGTAATTTACTACAACCTCTCTTCAGTGCAGGATCCACAATAGCATCTCTGACAGATAATTTGGTTGAAGGTCTCTCACTTCACATGGCAGCCTGTGAAGGCTGGCTAACGGTTTATACAAGTCAAAAAGTTTCTCCTAATGTATAAACTGTACCAGCCTTCTTATAATTTTAATTCATGGTTCGCTGGTCTTACAATTTGGAGTAATAGATTTTACTTCCTCTCCTGTGTAATAACCTTTGTTAAGATATTTAATTAACTTTATATTTTGGTAGGGACTAGAGTAGCTAAAAATCAGTTGGCAACCAATAAAGAATCTCAAAATTCTAGGAAGCTAAAACAGGTTAAAAATATCATAATAAAAAAAGAAGACAATAAAATAATAAAACGCTGAACCAGAGGAAAAAATTAAAGACATCATACAATTGCAATAGATCCATTTTCCATCCCGATTCTATGTCCCATATGATGTTTAATTGATTGGCAGTCCTACCTTATCAATTCCTGGGGGCAGAGGACAGAGATAACTGAAGACAGATTGTCCCTCAGACATTTACCACCACCATGAATTACACCATGAATTACACCATTTATAATAATGGATCTCAGATAGTAGTGGTAGGCATACAATGTGTGCCCATAACTGCTCATGCCAACACATTATAACTTGATGTTTCTGAGAGGTATCCAAGGGCCCACCCCAGCCACGATCACTGCTACCAGTTCACCCAAACTGGTGTGAACCACTTGAATAGGACCTCTGGATGTGTATCTTTTTGTGTTGAAAAACAAAAAGATACACATCTTTGTCAATATATGAGAAATTATAAACTGGAATAGCCATAACAACAAGTCAGCCAATGGGAACTGTTTGGTGACTGAGAACTATGTCAGACATCTCGGAGCCTGGGCGTGTCTTAGCTTGACTGATCTGTGTATATATAAACTTGCTTCTGTGATTACATAGATTCTGTGCTTCTGGATTCTGAGTTCTGCTGCATGGGTATTGTATACATGCACCATGCTTTATATTACTATATATAAAGATGTTTCTTTTATACATGAATCCTGCTAAATTATTTACTTGGGTGCTGGTTGGATTGCTGCAAACTCTTTAACAATTGTGCAGATTATTGGAGAATTTCTGCACAAAACAGAAGAAAAGTACGGTACTTTCAGGAATATTTTGTTTAAAAAAAAGTATGAATTTAAAAAAGCGAGAGAAACATTGTACATTTGGGAAACGTAACAAAAAGAGAATATATTTAGGAAAGCTAATGAGTACACAAGGGGAATATGCGTATGTCTGATATTCAGTTTTTAGAGACTATTTCTCTAAATTACCAAGTCCAGTTAGACATCTTTTCCTTCTAGCAAGCTGTACATGTCAAAAATCCCTGGCAAAATAATATTGCCAAAGGATCAGTTTCTGACGTGGAATACTGAAACTTGCTACAGTTGAGCATGACAGATCCAACATTTTTTTTAAAAAAAGGATTGTCTGAAAAGGGATGTTTGCAGAGTATAGTCCAAAATGAGAGTCCACCAGGAGATCCCGGGGACCTTAACAAACTTTGGAGACTGAAAACCATTTTAACTGCTATCAAGAAAGCAAGATGAACGTGTCTTGCTGTTTGCTTGCAAGGAGGTAACTGCTGAGAGGCAGAGGCCAAAGTGGGCGGGGCTACATTTGGTGTATAAGACGCACCTAAATTTTCACCCCCTTTTAGGGGGAAAAAGTTGCGTCTTATACTCCAAAAATACAGTAACATCCATGGTATGCTTTAACAACAATAACTTAACAACTGTGGCAAGAAAAATCATAAATGGAACAAAACCCACTTAATAGCTGTCTCGGTTGGCAACATAAATTTTGGGCTCAGTTGTGATTGTAAGTCAACAACTATCTATATTATGATGCAGTCTAAATAAATTTCCTTACTCCCCTACCCCACCTGTTGAACTGTAGTCCTTGCCACATTAGAACTATCTCTGTTGCTATGGTATTCAATTAATTATATGAAGGATTCCATCCAACTATAAAGTGCTTTGCTTATTTTTTAATGAATCCCTTAATGATAAAATCCTCAATCAATGGAAAGATATTGATCTCCCTGTATTAACAGTAATTCTTTGCTCATTTGTTTGGAGGTTCTGCTGGAAATAAGGATCAGAAAAAATAAACTAAACTAAACACAGCTGTTGCAAATGAGAATTGAGTAGCAGATTTTCTATTTGCATAATACTCATTTTAGCTCAGTGTTAATGAATTTGTATCATGTGAACTGCATTAATGTTTTTTCCCATACTTTTCAAACAATATTTCATGCTAGATAACTAAGTAATAATCCAGAAAATGGAATGTTGCTTATTCCTAATAAAAAGAGAATAATGGGACTGCATTAGAATTTTGCTCAAATCATTAGTTGTATTACAGATGTACCAGGGGTGAAATCCAGCAGGTTCTGACAGGTTCTGGAGAGCCGGTAGCGGAGATTTTGAGCAGTTTAGAGAACCAGCAAATACCACCTTTGGCTGGCCCCAGAGTGGGGTAGGAATGGAGATTTTGCAGTATCCTTCCCCTGCCATGCCCACCAAGCCACAGAACCGGTAGTAAAAAAAAATTGGATTTCACCACTGAGATGTACCATTGCAATACAAACATATCTGATCTATAACTTTGTGAAGAAGTAAGTAACTTTGGATCATGGATAACTGCTCATCAAAGCTAAAGGAACCTTCATGATATGTATATTTTTAAAACTTAAGATAGCAGTTTTGGCAAATTTCCCAATACTTAAACAACTCCAATAAAATATGTTCAAAGCAGACTTTAACAGAGGAACATTTTGAATTTTGCCACGATTGATTTATGAGCTTTGACTTCATATGTGACCCTTGTAGCTATGATTAAAGTGTTATAAAATGTTATAGAAAATTCCAACTTCCTTTAAAATTAAATTTTTAAAAACCTGTGTGATTGTCAAATTTGGGTTTACACCAGTAGTGGGTTGCTCCTGGTTCGGACCGGTTCTATAGAACCGGTAGTAAAACTGGCGGGAGGCTCCGCCCACTGACCCTGACATCATCAGAAACAATCTGTGCAGGTGCAGAAACTTCAGCGCATGCGCAGAAGCAAGGCACGTGCTCGAGTGAAGCAATCACGCATGTGTGATCCCGTTGTGAACCGGTAGTAAAGGTAAATAGAACCCACCCCTGGTTTACACAATGAGATCAGGTCAGTTCTAGTAAATGCAGATGTGTCTACTTCTCTGTGAAAAAGGTTGCTTTGCATTGTATGAATTAAACACATTTTGTTTAGTAGGTGCAAGCAACCATATCCATGCCTATATAGTTCAAGCTAAGCATTTTATTATATTCTGCCTATAATACAGGAATCTCGCCAGACTGCTTGCCTTCCTTGGGAACAGATAGATAAGGTTCCATCAAGTTTGGGAGCAGAGGACAGTCCTGGATCTCAGGAACAACTTAAGGCTAATTTCCCACTTGATTCTTCCTCCCTTTCCAAGATATATAATGGAACTGCATCTACATGGAGGGAAGTATGCAGTGGAGTACCCCAGGGCTATGTTTTAGGCCCAGTGCTCTTCAACATCTTCATCAATGACTTGGACGAGGGGATCAATGGGGAACTCATCGAATTTGCAGATGACACCAAGCTGGCAGGAATAGCCAACACTCCAGAAGATAGGTTTAAGATACAAAAGGATCTTGACAGACTTGAACATTGGGCACTATCTAACAAAATGAAATTCAATAGTGAAAAAAAGCAAGGTTCTACATTTAGGGAAGAAAAACAAAATGCACAGGTACCGTATATGTGGTACCTTGCTCAACAGTGGTGACTTTGAGAGGGATCTTGGAATCCTAGTGGACAACCATTTAGATATGAGCCAGCAGTATGCAGCAGCTGCCAAAAAAGCCAACAGAGTTTTGGGCTGCATAAAAAGAGGGATAGAATCAAGATCACATGAAGTGTTAATACCTCTTTTTAATGCCTTGGCAAGGCCACACCTGGAATATTGCATTCAGTTTTGATTGCCACGATATAAAAAAGATGTTGAGACTCTAGAAAGAGTACAGAGATGAGCAACAAAGATGATATGGGGACTGGAGGCTAAAACATATGAAGAACGGTTGCAGGAATTGGGTATGTCTAGTTTGATGAAGAGAAGGACTAGAGGAGACATGATAGTAGTGTTCCAATATCTCCGGGGTTGCCACAAAGAAGAGGGAGTCAAACTATTCTCCAAAGCACCTGAGGGTAGAACAAGAAGCAATAGGTGGAAACTAACCAAGAAGAGAAGCAACTTAGAACTAAGGAGAAATTTCTTGACAGTGAGAACAATTAATAAGTGGAACAACTTGCCTCCAGAAGTTGTGAATGCCCCAACACTGTAAATTTTTAAGAAGATGTTGGATAACCATTTGTCTGAAGTGGTGTAGGGTTTCCTGCCTGGGCAGGGGGTTGGACTAGAAGACCTCCAAGGTCCTTTCCAACTCTATTATTCTATTCTATTCTATAATAGTCATGGACCAGGACTCATACAATGACTGTGAAGAAGAGCCTCAGGAGACACAAAGCAAATAATCACCTGAGGATTGTCAAATGTAGGTGCCGCCTGAAGAGTTGAAGCAGTCAGATGATAATGATATCAGGCCTCCCAGCTCCTGCACCAGACAAGTAGAGTGAAGAGCAAAGCACATATGTTCTTTGAGGCTCCTTGCCAAACAATGGAATAAATCCTTTGATTAAAAGCAGATGGCAGCAGCCTTATTTAAGACAGCCCTGATCCCTCACTAAAATCAACCATATGATCTTGGGCTCTTGCATGACATTAGCATAGATTCTGCTCATCAAAGTTTGATCTCTGGACTGGCTGACAACCCTGATCTGGTTTTTGGAACTCTGGACTGGACTTCGACTATTCTTCTGCGCAATCCTATTAAAAGCAAAACCACTCATGTAGGTTTCCCACAGAGGCTATGTTTTGGTTTGCATTCCTTGTCTGCTGATATCTATTCAACCATAAGTAAACTGCTAATTTCCATAACAACTTTGCATGTGAGTGTACTGTTGACATCAAAAATAGGACAATAGTAATAGCAGAGCTTTCTTGCTTTTATTAAAGAACAAATGTCAAGACAACTTCATAGTCTTATATCTGCTTTCATCTAACTCATCCAAACATTACATGTCAGAGCTATCAAGAGTTTCTTTTCACTCCATTTCACCCTTCAAACTGTAAGATTGTACCCAGGGGAATACATATGCACAAATACAAGGCCATGCTTAACATCTCTAATCCAAATACTCAGAAAAATAGTCTCGAATATTTAGTTCAGTGTGTAAAGATGAGGACAGGAGATAAATATATTCATACCAAAATGGAAAGGAAGAAAAGGAAGTGTCAATCTCACAAAATACAACCCTAATTCCAATGTTAATTTGAATCCCTCCTTGCAGTTATTTAAACTTGTAACGATGCTTAATGTTTCCATGATTCTTCTTACAAAGGGGTATCCTGGGGCAGAGGTAGTCAAAAAATCAAGACGACTTTTGAACATGTGATCAAAGCCCACACCCCACACATCAAGAAGAGGGATGCTTCAATCATGCATTTTGATCTGTGGAAAGATCTGTTTTCACAACTTTCTGGACTACATAAAAGGGAAGCTGCTGTAGAAAATGACAAACTATTCTAAAGGGTTGGTGTTGCAGCAAAGAAGTGTTGGTTGGGTTAGGTGAAACAGTGATTATGTGTGTGTGGGGGGGGAGTTCCCAAAAGTAAAAGTGGTTATTACAAAAAGTTGAGAATTGGTGCTTTAATCAGTTCAATAACTACCTGTGTTGGAATAAATGTTCAATGGTAGAGCCAATGAAAACCATATTTGCATCCAGTCCCTGACATCTTCACTAATGAGGAGCAGGAGAGGGGAAAGAGCTTATTCCAGAGATCTCGAAGTGCAGCTGTCACTCACTCTAAATAAGAATGGATTAGATTAAGTGGAAAGATCCTGTGGCCCACCTGCTTTTGATGGCTTGTGATTCCCCTGCATCTCTCATCATGCTGGCCATCTGAACCAAAGCTCAGCAACATCAGGTGGGCCATGGGTTCTAAACTGTGTTGTCTTTGCAGATGATGTAAAACTATTCAACACCACTGGCAATGCTGCTACTCTACAAAAAGACCTCGAAGTTGTGTCAGAATGGTCAAACGATTGGCAACTGCAAATCTCAACCAACAAATGCTCTGCCTTACACATTGGAAAAATAATCAGAACACAAAATACAAGCTGAATGGATATGACTTAATGGACGACCCTCACTCTGTCAAAGGCCTTGGAGTACTCATCTCAAATGATCTAAGTGCCAGAGCTCACTGTAACAGCATTGCTAAAAAAAGCATTAAGAGTTGTTAACCTAATCTTGCGTAGCTTCTTCTCCGGTAATATTGAACTGCAAACTAGGGCATACAAAACTTTTGCCAGACCAATTCTTGAATACAGCTCATCTGCCTGGAACCCTCACTGCATATCGGACATTAATACAATCGAACGAGTTCAGAGATATTTCACAAGAAGAGTCCTCCACTCCTCTGCTCGCAACAAAATATATTATGCAACCAGACTCAAAATTTTGGGCTTAGACAATTTAGAACTTCACGGTCTTTGGTCTGACCTAAGCATAGTACATAAAAACATCTACAATGTCCTACCAGCCAATGAATAGTTCAGCTTCAACTAAAACAATATAAGAGCACACAATAGATACAAACTCATGATAAACCGATCCAAACTAGACTGCAGAAAATACGACTTCAGTAACGGAGTGGTCAACACTTGGAATGGGTTACCTGACTCTGTGGTTTCTTCCCCAAATCCCCAAAACTTTAACCTTAGACTGTCTACTGTTGACCTCCCCCCATTCCTAAGAGGTCTGTAAGGGGCATGCATAAGCACACCAGCATGCCTACCGTCCCTGTCCTAATGTTTTCTTTTGTTCGTATCCTTTTCATGTATTTATAATTACGTTTACACTTGTATCTGTCATAAAATGCATGCTTGATGAAAATAAATAAATTAAATAAATTAAAATAAAATAAACTGCAGGAGGAAATGTCATTTCCACACAGCCCCACTGCAAAGATGCTGAAAATTAAACCTTTGCCTTCCATTCACTGAATGATGCTTGCAATTAAACAGGCTCTTCTTCAAACTTCCAAAGCGGCAAAAGCATCCAGATAATATATATCTTCTCATGATCCCAAATTAGAGTGAATTAGATCTCACCATGACAAATCTAATGTGTACGTGAATTATTATGGCTTGTAATTTTTTCTTCTGTACTACTGTGCCTTCTCCAGTCATCAGAAGATGCTATAATAAGGAGAGAGTGGGATGACAGGCCAGGAAATAAGCTATTGAGTACGCAGATGGCTAATTGGCAGACCTTAGTACTTTATGTTGCTCTAATTATGTTTCATTAGGGGAGGTTTTTCGGAGCTTGAGATGATGGCTTGGGAGAAAGTGATCTGTTCTTGCAAATGGCCTGCTACCTAGCTTTACTTATTTCTTCCATTTCCCATCCCATAACCTGAATTGCGGATGTCAAAAACACTTTGTAACCAATACTGTCTTGGAGCTGTACCTCACAGCAACTTTAAATGATTTTCTCTAGTTCAGGGGTCCCAGTTGCAAGGTATGGCTGTGAAAATTGGAGGCTGAGCACCAAAGAATTGAGGCCTTTGAACTCTGGTGCTGGAGAAGACTCCTGCAAGTCCCTTGGACTGCAAGGTGATCAAACCGGTCAGTCCTAGAGGAGATCAACCCTGACTGCTCTTTAGAAGGCCAGATCCTGAAGAGGAATCTCAAATCCTTTGGCCACCTAATGAGAAGGAAGGACTCACTGGAGAAGAGCCTAATGCTGAGAACGATTGAGGGCAAAAGAAGAAGGGGACGGCAGAGAACAAGGTGGATGGATGGAGTCACTGAAGCAGTCGGTGTTATCTTAAATGGACTCCAGGAGTTGGTAGAGGACAGGAAGGTCTGGAGGAACATTGTCCATGGAGTTATGGTGGATCGGATACGACTTCACGACTAACAGCAACAACAATTCCAGGGGTCTCCAAACTGAGCAACTTTAATATTTGTGGATTTCAACTCTCAGAATTCTAGGAGTTAAAGTCCACAGCATGGCTGGTGGGGAATTCTGGGAGTTGAAGTCCACAAGTCTTAAAGTTGTCAAGTTTGGAGACTCCTGATCTCTTCTTCAACCTGGTCAAAAAATTGGATTCAGATACAGATTGCTGGGGATTAGAATGTGGGATCAGTTTTAAACTCCAGTTCCATCTTTCTGTAAGCAGAAGTGCCGGAACATGGTCAGGAGGTGGATCCCAAAAGGGAGAGGATGAATTCCAGAAGAATAAGAGGCAACTCAGCCCAGATATTACATGTGAGAGAAAGAGGGTGAGATAGGTCACAGTGTATATTGCAGGTGAAGATAACAGAGTCCTCAGCAGGGGTGAAATCCAGCAGGTTCTGGAGAACCAGTAGTGGAAAAGTAGTTTCCGCTACTTGAGTAGTTCAGAGAACTGGCAAATACCACCTCTGGCTGGCCCTAGAGTGGGGAGGGAGTGGGGATTTTACAGTATCCTTCCCTGCCATGCCCACCAAGCCGCATCCACAGAACCGGTAGTAAAAAAAAAGAAAATCAATTTCACCACCGGTCCTCAGCCTAGTAAGATTTTGTCTATAGGTGTGATACAATAAAGAACTCAGCTTGGCATAACTGCGTGTCATTCTTGGTTTTCAGCTTGAGAGCAGCCTACTCATAGATTTCCACCATGTCTCCTTTTGCCCAACATAATTGAAATGGTACAACTTTCTCTATCCAGCATCAGTCTTCCTTCAAACCTCAACCGTTCCTGCTATTTCCAGTTGCTGTTATTAAATGATATGGAACATAGAACCATAAGGCCAGAAGGGACATCCGAGGTCTTCTAGTGCAGTGGTCACCAACTGATGGTCCATGGACCACTGGTGGTCCGTGAGAAAATTTTGGTGGTCTGCAGAAAAATTATTTTCATTTTTTATTTTGCACCAAATCAGGGATCCTGAAAATATGGCCCCTGGGCTAGATATGTGCAATGAACGTTTGTGTTGCTGCAGAGAGTCTCCCACTTTGGAGTCTTTTTATGTGGGTCGGAGGGGGGCAGAAATTCCAACTTGGGGTCTGCTTCAGCCTTCTGGTGCAGAGCTTTGGGCGAAGAGCCAAAATGCCTTGTTTCAGTGGGACTGCATCATGGCCTAGAACTGGCTGACCATCTCAGCCCACTGAGCCTCCAGGCGCCGGTACCTGGCCTTGCACTCTCGCAGGTCTTCTCTCTGCTTGGAAAGTCTATGCTCATACTCCTTGGTGAGGTGCTTCTGCTGAGCCTCCTTCTCAGTCAGATCCAATTTGAACTGAGCTGTTTTGCCAACTCTTTCTCATGGTGGCTGCTTAGCTCCAACAACTGCTTCCTGTTGAGGCCCTAAGGAGCCCAGGCGGGCAGGCGAGGAGTGGCTAGGAGAGGAGGGGTGAGTAGAGGTACCCCTTGACATGAATGACATTGAGTTGACCATGCTCACCCAGTCACATCACCACCTAGCCACACCCACCCATCCGGTCATTAGGCAGATCATATTAGTGGTCTGCAGGATTTAAAATTATGAATTCGGTCGCTGAGATCCGAAAGGTTGGGACCCCTGTTCTAGTGCAACCCTCTGCTCAAGACAGGCTACCTTATGCCATCCCTCTCAAATGGTTGTCCCATCTATTGTTGAAAACCTACAGTGATGGAGCATGCACAACTCTAGGAGGCAAGCTGTTCCATTGATCACTTCTAGGCTGGATCTCTGTTTAACAAGGTTCCACCCATTACTTCTTGTCCTGCCTTCTGGTGCTTTGGAGAATTTATCAATATTTATCAATCTATATGACAGTCCCGCAAGTACTAGAAGACAGTTATTATGTCAAAAAATGGTGGCAGTGATTGCAATTGAAGTTCTTTGTACTTTGTATTCTTTTTTCCTCTTTCCTCTCACTTCCCTTTTCCATTTTTGACAGCCATCCCTTGTTCATCTATACAGAGGCATCATGCCTTAAGTGAAAACACCTCCTGCCATCTGCCCACCACTAATAACCATGGCCTGCTTTTCTTTAAATATGAAATGAACACAGAAGGATCCTAGCATCTGAGCTACAATCATTTGGATTGTGTTCGATAAAAATAAGAGCGGCTTATTCAGTTCCTGACTTTGTCTGCTTTTAATTATTTCATAACCATAAACAAAATCTGCTGAACCAAAAATACCCAGATGCTTTGTCTTTTATTATTATTATTATTATTATTATTATTATTATTATTATTATTATTATTATTCAGGCCAAATTTAAAAAGAAAAAGAAAAAGATAAAGATATTTTCTAGCTCTGTAACCAGCTCATATGGATACCTTAAACATTTTATTACTTTGATATTGAACAATTCTTCACATCCATCTTCTAAGATTGTCAAGTTTTTTTTTTAAATTTTAGCGCTTTTTCTCCTCCTTTCTCTCAGGTTTTATTTGTATCCTGTCTTTTTTCAAATGAAAAATTCAAGATATTGAACAATAAAAGCACAAGGCCCTTCAATAACGTTCATAACATTCTTTTGATGATTTCTACTTACATTTATTCAGGGTGAAGCTTAGCTTGCAATGAAGCCAGTTTTCCTAAACATTTTGGAGTGAAAATGTGAGGGAGAAAAAACTTGGATCTCCCCCTCACCCCATGATGAATTTTAAGAGAAAAATAAAGCTTTCTTCGTCTCAAATGTACAAGTAGGCTCAAATGTACAGAAGTATTCATAAACTATTTTAGAACCATTCTATGTACCTCAAAGCAAATTCTCAGAAGTGTATGGATCTTATAAATAATAAAGGAAAATTTGAAAAACCAATATACAATATTTTCAGACCCCAGATCTTAATATTAGAGCTTATTTTCTTTTTTAAAAAAAACTTTAGTAAGTTTAAAATAGGGTTTCTTCTGCCATCAAATATCGTTGAAATTGAGATTCTCTGAAGAGTGAAGCCTATAGAAATCATCAGCAGAGGTGTGATGTTACTGTCAGTGATAAAAAGGAGTCAAAATGGTGGTCCATAATAGTGATGCAATTGAAGGGCCACCCCATTGAACAAAGAAGCAAAAATCAAAGGGAAAAAACCCAAGAAAATTCAGTTGCCTTTTAGAAATGCACTTGTAGGACCTGAATGATTGAGAATCTCCATGGAAACAAAGCTTTGATTGTGCTGCCACACCCGTTGTCTTGACTTGGTGGGTCTTCTCCCATGTTTCCCCGAAAAGAAGAACCTGTCTTATATTTTTTTGAACCCTGAAATAAGCACTTGGCCTTATTGCCATGCGCTCAAAAGCCCGATTGGACTTATTATCAGGGGATGTCTTATTTTGGGGGAAACAGGGTAGGGATCTTTGAATCCCTCCCATAGAAACTGCTGTCCCCCCATAAATGTTGCCTATTTCATGTAAATGATGGATTTATTCATGACTGATTGCTTGTACATATTTCCTCTGAAGTCCTGCTTTGATTCCGTTAAGTGTCCCTTATAATCAATCTTTCATTCTTCTCCTCTGAAAAAGTTGATCATTTGCTCCGGTAACTTTCTATATGTTTACCAGAGATGTAATATGACCTGGAATGAAATGTGGTTAATGCTTCTAATCAGAGGTGATAATCAGCCGGTTCAGACCGGTTTGCCCGAACCGGTAGCGGAAATCGCAGGTGGGCCTGGCCACCCACCCCGACTCTATGTCATCCTATTTAGGCAAGTTTTTGAGGCCAGATGCATGTGGGGACAGGGCGCGTGTGAGCAAACCAAGTGTGTGTGTGCGCACTCACATTTACAAACTGGTAGAGAAAGTGTCTAAGACGCTGAGCTTGTCGATCAAAAGGTCGGCAGTTCAGCAGTTCAAATCCCTAGCGCTGCGTAACAGGGTGAGCTCCTATTACTTCTTCCAGCTTCTGCCAACCTAACAGTTCGAAAGCACGTAAAAAATGCACGTAGAAAAATAGGGACCACCTTTGGTGGGAAAGTAACAGTGTTCCGTGCGCCTTTGGCATCTAGTCATGCTGGTCACATGACCACGGAGACATCTTTGGACAGCGCTGGCTCTTTGGCTTTGAAACAAAGATGAGCACTGCCCCCTAGAGTCGGGAAGGACTAGGACATATGTGCAAGGGGAACCTTTACCTCTTACCTTTAGGGAAAGTAAGTTAATACCACCGCTGCTTTTAATACCACCTTCTGCCGCCAATAGCCTCCCACCGGCCGGTGCGTTCCCACAGAGAGGGTCTCCTCAGGGTGCCGTCAGCCAGACAATGCCGGCTGGCGACCCCCAGGGGGAGGGCCTTCTCTGTGGCAGCCCCTACCCTCTGGAACGATCTTCCTCCAAAACTGAGAACAATTGCTGACCTCCGGACTTTTCGTCGGGCCCTGAAAACTCATCTCTTTCAGCTTGCTGGTCTAGCCTGACCCCGCTGAATTTTTAAGATCTGTATTATAGGGTTGGGTATTTTAAATATTTAATGGTTAATGGTTTTAATTTTTAGCCAAAGTTATATGCTTTTTTAAAGAAATTGTTTAACTTTTGTGTACTATTTTATTTGGCTGTTCACCGCCCTGAGTCCGCAAGGAGAAGGGCGGTATACAAATCTAAACAAATAAAATAAATAAATAAAATAATGCTATGGATAGGATTTTGAACAAATGACATCCCATCCACTCTCTCCCCCTCCCATCCTTCTGCAAAGAATAACTGTTTAGTAGCAATCTCCCATCTATACAATATGTAGAATATGCATAAGGAGATTGAAACTATGTACTAGAATCCCAAAGGTGTTTTTTCTTTTGTCAAGAGGCAACTGGACTTTCTGGTTTTTCTTTGAAGACATTTTGTTTCTCATCCAAAAAGCTTCTTCAGCTCTGACTGGATGGTGGGGAATGGAAGGTGGGTCAAAGCTGAGGAAGCTTCTTGGGTGAGAAGTGAAATGTCTTATGCTGAATTAGAAGAAAGCAAGTAGGAAACTATGCTGATAGTCCAGAGAATTCATCCACCTCTGGGTAGGTAACGTTATTGGAAACAATTAGCTTCCCCATCACAGGATCTAACCCTGATTACATTCCAGTTTGTATCCAAAATTGTTATTTATAAAACTCTAGCCACATCTAATTTTGGACCTAATTTTGGTCAGGCTGTTATCTAAAGATCTTATTTAACTCAGAAAGCACTTTGCTATCTCTTTGTTGGCAACTAGACCTGGAAGGAATATCCTTATCGCCTAGGCACTATCATTAAGAGAGCAAAGCTTAATTAAGACATCTAAAATCCATCATTTTGTCCAATTGAGGGAATGTAATGTCTCCTTTAGAGCTCATGGTTCAGAGTACAGATTATCTAAACCACACTATTTATTGTTAAGTGGCTTTTCCAAATCAATCAATCAAGAGCCATTTTTCAGGCCAATCAAAATGTGTGTAGGTATGCATGTTTGAGTGCTGTGTGTGTTTCAGGAGTGAAACGCTACCAGTTCGGACCAGTTCTCCCAAACCAATAGTAAAAAAAATGCTACAGGTTCGGGCAAACTGGTATGTCCGATGATCAGCTGGGCGATGATCAGCTGTGATGTGTGATTTATATTAGCTAGAATTGTCAGATTTCTTGCTTTCTAGCTAATCTAAATCGTGTGGCACAGTGGATTCCCCCCGCCCTCACTGTTCTACTTACCTTTGCAGACTCGGAAGGCTTCAAAATGTTCCTTTTTTAGCACGGTGTGGGCGTGCAAAGTGCGAGCTCAGTAGCAGACTCACAGAATTGGTAGCAGACTTCAAAGGATTTCACCACTGGTGTGTTTAATATGTTGGTTTGGATCCGAATCTTAATTGTAGCATGAATCATCTAGGCCCAGGATGGCAAATTTAAGGCATGCATGCCTGTGTGGGCACGTGAGCCGTCTCCCAGCTCAGCTCCACCACGCATGCGTGCACACCTCCTGCCGGCCAGCTGATTTTTGAGTCTCTGATGTGGGGGCAGGGCGCACGTGCAGGGATCTTGCGTGCATGCATGGGGATGGGAGGGGGCCTCACGCACATGCATGGGGGTGGGGGAGCATAGGGGGAGCGATGCACCCCCATGCGGCAAAATGGAGGGTCAAGCGCATATGCACGGGGGTGGGGCATGCAGGGAGCATTGCATTATGGGTGTGGGCATGCGTATGCACAACCCTCCCTGCGCTTCCTCCACTTTTGGCACGCGATGTGAAAAAGGTTAGCCATCACTGATCTAGGTTATTTTATGAAGCACTGTACCTTGGAGTCTCTTTTCATTTGTTAGGGAAACAGTAACTTGTAATACACTGAGAATTTCCTTCTGCTAGCAGCAGAGAAACAATCTGATGTAGTGCTTAAGGCATCAGACCAAAACCCAGCAGACTGAGGGTTTCTAGTTCTGCCTTAGGTACAAAGCCCAGTGGGTGATCTTGGGCCAGTCACTCTCTCTCTCAGCCCTAGGAAGGAGGCAATGACAAACCACTCCTGAAATCTTGCAAAAAAAAAAAATCTTCAAGACTTGCCCAGGCAGTCACCAGAAGTCATGACTGACTTGAAGGTTGGATGGATGGATGGATGGATGGATGGATGGATGGATGGATGGGTGGATGAATGAGTGAATGAATGGCAGAGAAGAAGGCTATGTAAGTAAATAAATGGCAGAATGGTTCCAAGCAGAAGAACAACAAACAAACAAACAAACAAACAGCAGAGTAGTCCGGAGCAGGAGACTAAATAAACAAATTGCAACATAATCCAGAGCAGAAGTTTAAAGAAATAAATGGCAGAGTGGTCCAGAACAGCTATCGTCTGATGTCTTCTCTGTTTGCTATTTTTATTGAATTTTAAACTTATCCTCCATGCGGGACAGTCCTGTATATCTGCAAGGGAGCCATGCACAGTGGCTTCCTTCCAGCTGAAAAGAATCCTTCTCTCAAGGTCACACCTGGGAAATTCAGTAGCCGATGTCAAATTCTGGAAGGGTGATATTTCCTCCTCCTCCTTCTCCTTCTCTTCCTCCTCCTCCTCCCCCACTCCTCCTCCTCCTCCTCCTTCTCTTCCTCCTCCTCCTCCTCCTCCCCCGATAATGAGAAAAGATTCTCCTTTCTCTCCCCCGCCCCACGTCTCCAGTTTTTTGGATCGCTGGCTCAGCACAGTGAAGTTTCCCCAAGGATTCCTTCGGCAATGTGTGTTTCTTGGGGAAAAAGAACTACCAGTAGTCAAGGAATTCTCTCAACATTCTAAGATTGCAACTCCTTAGCTAGGAATTGAACAAAGCCCTCATGGAAAGACATGTTCCCTTGAGATTGAATTGAAGCATGGATAGCCAGGGAGGAACTTGCCATGAAAAATAAAATCTACGTGCACGTATCCACAAATTCCTCTTCGCTACACTAAGCACTAAACAAATGGTTCTATTTTACTTGTTAAATACTATATCAACAGCATCTGGGATAAATCCAATTGTGAGTATCCAACAGAAGTGACAGTGGCATCAAAATAAAGATACATATATTATTTCATATATTATAATAAAAATTATGCGATAACACAATTCCATTATGGGCCAAGTGATGTGCCCTAGATTGACTTTTTCTCTCCTGTGATAAGTGCCCATATATTTAGTTCAGATGAAATATTTTGATGGAAGACTAAAAAGATTCCATTCAATATTTGCTCCTCCATTTTAGAGATACAAACACCACACCTATCTATTGTGCTGGCTGGGGATGCCACGCATTGTAACCTCAGCACACACTGATGACACTTATGTACTTGGGACCGATTATTACAATAAACATTTATTTAAAGTAAGTTCTAATTTAATTTGATGAAATTTATTTCCGTGTAAACATTCTCACTGAAATGTGGAATTGTGACCCCCAAAAAAGACAATAACTGTACAGTATATTTCAAATGTTTTGAATACAGCTATTTTTATGGGATGTTTACTGAGTGCAGTAAAGGTGAAATCCTGTTTATCTATTATTACGGCTTTGCCATCTGCATTTTTCTATTAACAGCAGGCATTCTGCTTTATTCATTCTTATAACCGTAGCTATCAAGTGCAGGAAATTGTAGACATTTTCTTTGTAATCATAGTACCCATCTTTCTACTTTCATCAGCAAATATCTATTGAAATGGAAAATATAATAGGATAAAAATATTTCTTTTAATCCTCTGGGCTGTGTCTATAGAGATACCATTGAAGTAACTTCATTGACAAGACAATTTGCTCAAGTTTATTTTTCCTACTGGATCTTTGAGATCTTATGTAAATCAGTTGTTCAGTATGAAGTGAAGTCCTTGAATTCTCAACTCGCAAAATAATAATGTCTGGGATAAAAGAAATGCACAATGATGCTCAGAAGAAAGGATTTTCCTGTAGATTATGTTCCAGTTCTTTGAAGAAGTTTATACCGATCGATTGTGGGACTACAGCGAGGATGATTTGTCTAGTCCCTTGAATTTTTATTTTCTTCTGTCTGTACACAGGCTTTATTTGTTTGTTTGTTTATTTGAATTTGTCAAACAAAAATGAAAACAAGAATAAGAGGATAAAAATACAATGACAGGGACGATAGGCAAGTTAGTGCACTTATGCACGCCTCTTCTACGAACCACTTAAGTATGATGTAAGGTCCACAAAAGTCAATTTGTGAGTGAAACTGTGAAAATATGTAGTTGAAACTACTGAATCAGGTAGAGCATTCCAGACTTCGACAACTCTTATTACAGAAATCATTTTTACAGTCAAGCTTAGAACGATCTACATTGAGTTTAAAGTGGTTGTTAGTGTCCGTATTATTGCAATTAAAACAAAAAAAGTCATTTACAGGTAAAACATTACTATGTATAATTTTGTGTGCAAAACCTAGGTCTGACCACAAGCAACACAGTTCTAAGTTATCCAAACCGAGAATTTCGAGCCTAGGAGCATAGGGAATTCTATTGTATACAGATGAGTGCAAGACTTTTCTCGTGAAATACTTCTGAACCCACTCAATTGTACTGATGTTAGATCAGGGTTGAAATCCAGCAGGTTCTGACAGGTTCTGGAGAACCGGTAGTGGAAATTTTGAGTAGTTCAGAGAACTAGCAAATGCCACCTCTGGTTGGCCCCAGAGTGGGGAGGGAATGGAGATTTTGCAATATCCTTCCCCTGCCATGCCCACCAAGCCACACCACACACACCAAGCCATGCCCACATAACCGGTAGTTTAAAAAAAATTGGATTTCACCCCTGTATCAGATATATGGTATAACAACTAACATTTCCTGAGTGCCAACTTGCTGTGTCAATCTAATCTACTGTAAGGCTTTCTAAATGGAGAGTAATTGTTGTCATGTTATTCAACTTTCTGATTGGATTTCAACTATAGGTAGTCCTTGACTTACTACCACCATTGGAACTAGAACTTCTGTCACTAAGTGATGCCATCATTAAGGGGGTTCTACCTGTTTTTATGATCTTTTTTGCCATGGTTGTTAACTGAATCACACAGTTGGCTTCAGGGGTGGTTTCTAAAAAATGTTATTATCGGTTCTGTGGGCATGGCTTATTTTGTGGGCGTGGCTTGATGGTCATGTGACAATTCTTTAGGATTTAGCAGAGGTACTGGTCTACCAGGCTTTTAACTGCTTGCAGAGCTGTACCGATCTACCCATTTGTTCTTGGAGGCACTGATCTACCCATTTGTTCTTGGAGGCACCGGTCTACTCATTTGTTTTTGGAGGCACCGGTCTACTCATTTGTTTTTGGAGCGCACTGGTCTACCACCACACTGCCTTTTAACACTGATCAGCTATAGGGTGGCCCTTTTAAGCCCCGCGGCAAGAGTTTAAACAGTTTTTTTCCTTCTAACCAATCAGCTGGGACTCGGGAGGCAGTGAATAAATTCGGGGCAGGCCAAATAAAAGGTAAGAATAACATGGGGGGAGGGCTGGAGGGCCCAGCTCCTGAACAAAGAGAACCAGTTCAGTGACGTTGTATCATCACCACTACCAGCTCGGCCGAACCGGGCCGAACTGAGAGGAACCCATCACTGGTTGGCTTCCCCTATTGACTTTACTTTTGGAAACCCATTGGGAAGGTTGAAAATGGTCCCCTCGTGATCCTGGGATGCTGCAATCATTATAAATACATGACGGTTGCCAAGCGCTTGAATTGCAATGTTGTGTGAGTTTGTAAGTGTAAGGACAAGTCGTAAATCATTTTTTTCACCATTTTTGTCATAACTTTGAATGGTTGCTTAAAAAAAGAAGGTCGCAAGTCAAAGACTACCTGTGTCACTTGAAGGGAAAATAAGCGAAAGGCCCATGCTGTGGTGTTTGAAGATATCTGCAATTCACAGGCTGGGGATTGGGTTTCTTGTACAATTGTTTGAAGTGTTGAAGGAAAGAGTTCTGATTCCCTGTTAGAAGACTTAGAACCAATGGTGGGATTCATTTTTTTTTTACTACTGGTTACGTGGGAGTGGCTTGGTGAGTATGGCTTGGTGGGAGTCATGTAACTGAGTGGGAATGGCCAACTAGACATCACTCACAGCAAAGTTGAGTGGGCATGGCCAACTTGACATCACCCACCAAGCCACACCCAGAGACCATGCCCACAGAACCAGCAGAAAAGGCAGCTCCTGCAGCCTGTCTCTTTATGGTCTCCCCCCCCCCCGCCGCCCCCTGTGTTGAAGCACCTTAAAGGGACACTGCAGTCCAGCTGCCTTCTAAGCAGCTTTGCTGTGGCGCAGCATGCCATTCTCCTGGCTGGGTCTGGAATGCTTACCTTTGGTGAGCAGTGCAGGTGAGGTGCGGAGGCGAGGGGAGGTGATTAGCTGGGCCACATGGCGAAGGCAACATAAATAGGGTGGGGGTGAGTAGGGTGGGCAGGGTGAGCAGCAATTGGGAGGGTGGGGGAAGGGCCAGCCAGAGGTGGTATTTACCGATTCAGCAAACCAGTTAACATTTCCGTTACTGGTTCAGCTGACCCAGTCCGAACCGGCTGAATGCCACCTCTGCTTAAAACTTAGAATAACTTTATTGTTACTTTAAAGGTAACAGAGCCTGAGTAGCGTAGGGGAGTAATGCCTCCTACAAAGGCAGCATTTAAGATCCAACTGCCTGCAATTACTTGCGAGTTCAATCCCAGCCAGGCTCAAGGTCGACTCAGCCTTCCATCCTTTATAAGGTGGGTAAATTGAGGACCCAGTTTGTTGGGGTCAATAAGCTGACTTTGTATAAATATAAATAAATATTTGTATACAAATATACAAAGGCTATTGCTTAATGCATTGTAAGCCGCCCTGAGTCTCCGGAGAAGGGCGGCATATAAATCAAATTAAAAAAAAAAAGGTATACTAATTGGCATCCATTAAAATGAAATTTTATTACATATAGCTCTCAAAGAGTTACCACCTCCAATATATACTTTAACATGACAAACAAACAAAGAAATATGCATATACTCACATATATTGTATGACAGGGGTCAGCAACCTTAAACACTCAAAGAGCCATTTGGACCCATTTCCCAAAGAAAATACCGGGAGCCACAAAACCCTTCCTGTGCCTGACTATTTCTTGAGTGTCCACAAAGCTAGCATATGTAGTTGAATTAAACATTCTGTTTTCTTCTGAAACTTTTCTTTTCTTGGATTTATCCATGGTTGGCTTACCGGGGGTTGAAAAGCTCAATAAATCATGTGCTGGCAGGTGTCGCACATTGGCAGTTGTGACGCATATTTTGAGTGACAGGGAGCCGCAACAGAGAGGTGAAAGAGCCACATGCCACTCCAGAGCCGCAGGTTGCTCACCCCTGTTGTATGACATAGAGAAACAACACAGACCAGTTAAGATGTATAGATGTAGATGGTGAGAAAAACAAATCTTACGACTTTACCAGATGGATGGCCTAGAGAACAAAGCTGTTACAGAATCTGGTAGTCCTGCTAGAAATCTGGCAGGAGGTTTACTTCGAAACCTCCTGCCAGAGGTCAATTTTGAATACATTTGTTACATTTGAATACAATATGATTCACTGTATTTGGGGGAAAATATGGCAGAGCTGACAGCTGAAGGACAATCTGGCACCAATAGCCATAAAGGGATTGGAGCAGTTCCTTTATAGATCCGTTTCCTAAAATTATAGAATCTTCTTCCAAGATTATAATGGAAAATTTGAACCATTGTCTGGAGGCATTGTCTAGGTGGGACAAAATAAACTTAGATTATCTCCCTCTAAGGCAGAGTTCCTTTATAAACATCCAGGAATATCAACCCTAGTGCAATTACAAGAATTTTATGATAAAACAGCCAGAGGTAAGGACAGGTTTGGGATCAAGGTATGTTTACTCTGTTTAGGGTTTTTCCCCCCCTTCTGTTCAATTATGTCTGATGTTTGGAGACTGCCTGGACTAGTCCTTGCAGGTTTCTAAGCAATGGTTTTTTCCAGAAGTGGTTTGCCATTGCCACCTTCTTAGGGCTGAAAGAAAGTGACTGGCCCAAGGTCACCTCGCTGGTTTTAGAAGTAAGGTAGGACTAGAACTCACAGTCTTCCAGTTTCTAATCTGTGGCCTTAAACACTACAACAAACTGGCTCTCATTCTACTTAGCTGTTTGCCTGCAAGTCAGGTTTAATATTCTGCAAATTTGTCTTCTAAATTCTACTTTGAGCATGCCAGGAAATATGCCATATCAGACCCAGTCAGACATGGGATCTACTTATTTTCTGAAGTGTGCCTGGTGGCTCAGTGGTCCTTTCCATCATTCAATTTTCAAAAGCCTCTTATATTGCTGTCTGCAACAAGAGTGCTTGATCTCACAGCCAAATAGAAGAAAATTCTAGGCTTCAAAAGAGGCCCAGGGCTGTTGTGAGTTAAAATTTATAAAAGTTAAAATAAATAAAGGGCCTTGTTGGATACCTCATAAAGTGTATATTGCTAACAGCAGAATGTTCAGTACAGGGTTTCCTCAATTTACACTTGAGGAATTGGCACCAGAATTTTCAGTGCTAAGCAAGGCAGTTTAAGTGAGCTGCACTCAATTTTACAGAATAACAGAACTGGAAGGGACCTTGGAGGTCTTCTAGTCCAACCCACTGCTCAACCAGGAAACCCTATAACCATTCCAGACAAATGGCTGCCCATTCTTTTCTTAAAAGCCTCCAGGGATGAAGCATCCACAGCTTCATGAGGCAAGCTGTTCCACTGGTTAATTGTTCTTGCTGTCAGGAAATTTCTTCTTAGTTCTAGGTTGCTTCTCTCCTTATTAGTTCGTTTCCATCCATCACTTCCTTGTCCTGCTTTTGGGTGCTTTTAGGACGGGGGTATCAAACTCAATTTCATTGAGGGCCACATCAGGGCCGTGGTTGATCTTGGGGGAGGGGTGTGTGGCTGACTAGATGGGTGTGGCCGACTGGGTGGTTGTGGCCAGCTTGATGCCACTCTCCAAACTGCTGGCATGTTTCCTCTTCGCAT
Source organism: Masticophis lateralis (assembly GCA_030761175.1). Classification (NCBI taxonomy): domain Eukaryota; kingdom Metazoa; phylum Chordata; class Lepidosauria; order Squamata; family Colubridae; genus Masticophis; species Masticophis lateralis. The sequence continues at coordinate 12,822,869 of JAUDYJ010000006.1, read as the reverse complement.
TGGGTAAACTGGGCCAAAGAGACACTGGCCGGCCCCTTACATTTTCCAGGATTCAACCACATTACAGGTCTTGTGTTTGATGCCCATGTTTTAGGATCTTTTGGCCACAGTTGTTAAGCAAATCACAGCACTATATAGCTACTTCACTTGGCATTTATAAATGGGTAGGAAAATTTAATCCTCATAGAGGATTAAAAAGGGTGTCTCGTTTCCTCTTGCTGGTGGCCTCCAGTCTCTATTTTATTTCTCATGCCTCAGAGCCTAATGAAATGAAACACGAGAAGGGTGTCAGCTACCATACATTTTTATATACAGTAGTGGCCAAAATTGTGGAAACCTTTTGGGAAAAGTATATTTTTGAGGTTTGATGGCTAATAACACCACTTCTTTTTTTTAAAAAAAAAGTTTCAAGATAATCCTATTCCACTGCTGGAATGGCCTGGGAATAGCCCAGACCTTAATCCAATTGAAAATCTATGGAGCCGGTTACCAAGGTACCTTCTTTCATATGTGGTGGTCCGGTCCCGAAGCGAAAAGATATTGGAAAAAAATTCAGAATTGGCTACAAGAAGTAATTAATGAAAAAATTGAATTGATACCTGAAACATTTCTCCTGGGACTACTAAAGTCAAAATATGGGGACAATAGAAGATATTTAATCATACATATATTCACTGCAGCAAGAATAACCTATGCCCAGTATTGGAAAGGAAAGGATATACCACCAGAGGAACATATTATTCAGAAAGTTCTAGAATGTGCCGAAATAAACAAATTAATGTTAGAATTAAATGAGAAAGAAGACTCAGAATATAATACGGTGTGGAATGATTGGTACAGGTGGATTGATAACCAAATAAAGAATAGATAAAAGTTAATACAAATTTTAAGATGCATATAGGAATGTGGAACAATGAAATGTAAAGGTAGAATCAATCTAACCTGTGTATAAAAATAACACTGTCTGACTGATTGTATTGTATTGTAATATAATAAACTTCAATTTATTTTTTTTAAAAAAAGAAAATCTATGGAGCCGACTAAAGAAACTTGTTAATCAGAAGCAACCTAGGAGTAGAATATGATTATCTTGAAATGCCAAAAAAAAAATGGTGTTATTAGCCGTCAAACCTCAAAAACACACTTTTCCCAAAAAGTTTCTACAATTTTGGCCACTTCTAGCCCTTGACAATGTAACCCTCTCTATGTCTTTCAAGCACTCCTAATTGGAAACTACCATTCAAGCTTCTGAGGAACCCCAGGATACCCCATAATACAATTTGAAAATGAATATGCCTTTTAGAGACTGACAAGAAATCTTTGTTTTGGCAAGGATTTTCTTCTAATCCCACGGAAGAGCAATTACTTAGGATAATACAAGACTGCCTGTGAAGTATGTGTAGGATGGCAAACATTTTACCCATGATGAATGTGTCTTTTTGTTGTTCCCATTATTCACGTTTCGAACATTTTCCTGACACAAATTGCCACTTGGTTCCTGACTCACAGCTGCGTATTTCATTTCTAGTTGAGTCCACTGTGCTGTAGAATGAATTCCTGTTTGGTACGAAGCAGGCAGCTACTAATTAGCCAAGAAAGTGAAAGCACAAGAAAACAACCATCCGCAAATAAGAGTGCCTTCAATATTGGAGACAGGAGGATGTGGTAGGTAGCCTAGAAATGGAATGTCGGTATTTTCAGAACAAAAATATATGAGAGAGGAAATTCCCAGGTTAAAAATGGCAAATTAACTGGCTGAAATGACCAATATATAATGGGCTGGATCAGGGGTGGGCTCCAAAAAATTTAGCAAGGGGTTCTCTATCCAGTTGCTGGGTGGGCATGGCTATGATGGGTGTGGCCTAGTCGGCCTCCTGCACCATGGCAGGGGGAGGCGTTTTTGCCCTCCCCGGGCTCTGGAGGCTTTAGCCGAGCCTCCGGGAGGGTGAAAACGCCCTCCCCAGGCTCCAGAGGCCCTCTGGAGGCCGGAAATGGGCCCATTTCTGGCCTTCCTGAACTTCCATTAAGTCTGTTTTTTGCCGTCTCCCAGCCTCCATGTGCACCCTGCACTTACTTACATCCAAAATGGGCTGTGTGCAGACTCCTGGGGTGGGCAGGGCAGGGTGGGCTGGGCCAACCAGTAGTGGGATTTGTGGGTTGTCCGAATTGCACAGAGTCTTTGCTAGAGATTCTCCTGAACCCTTGCGAACCCCCAGCAGCCCAGCCCTGGGCTGGATCACTTGCCTCCCCTACAACTTGATTCTTCCTCCTCCTATTTCCCTCCTCCCTTTGTAAATGAAGTAGCGTTTGACTTAGTGTGGTTGATTTAGAGTGGTTGACTCAAGCTGAAAATCTAAAGTTGTACCAATAAAGGAGAATACTTATAGCCCAGGTTTGAAATGAGAGGTCCTTGGTGGGTCTCTGAGTTTGCTTGTTTTTTTTTATTAAAAAAATTAGATTTATATGCCACCCTTCTCCGGAGACTCAGGGCGGCTTACAATGCGCCAAGCAATAGCCTTCATACTTTTGTATGTTTTATACAAAGTCAGCTTATTGCCCCCACAAACTGGGTCCTCAATTTACCTACCTTAGAAAGGATGGAAGGCTGAGTCAACCTTGAGCCTGGTGAGATTCGAACTTACAGTAATTGCAGACAGCAATAGTAACTTTTATGAAGGATTTGCTATTAGAATAGCAGTTACAGTATGAAGAAGAAAAGTGAAACACGTAGGAAAAAAGAGATATACAAAAATTATCACCATAGAAAAAATGAGATATACAAAAATAATCACCATGTCAGTTAATACTTAGTTGGGGAACCTTTAGAATGAATTACGGCCTTACAACGTCTTCCCATGGAGTGAACGAAGTCTTTTAGTTCTGCAGCTGTTCTAATGTGAAACCAAGATTGAACGATTGCTCCTATTCACTGGGTTTTATTGCTGGTTTGCTTCTGACTAACAAGTTTCTTTAGTTGGTTCCATAGATTTTCAATTGGGTTAAGGTCTGGGCTATTCCCAGGCCATTCCAGCAGTGGAATAGGATTATCTTGAAACAGAAAGAAAGTAAGAAAGAAAGAAAGAAAGAAAGAAAGAAAGAAAGAAAGAAAGAAAGAAAGAAAGAAAGAAAGAAAGAAAGAAAGAAAGAAAAGAAAAAGTGGTGTTATTAGCCATCAAACCTCAAAAATACACTTTTCCCTAAAGATTTCCACAATTTTAGCCACTGCTATACATGTAGTCCTCATAATTTTCAGGCTAATCAAAAACATCCTTGTATGACCTGCCATTGGCTACATATCTTTACTTAAGGCTTCTGATTTTTTCTTTTTTTCTTTTTTCTTTCTTTTTTCTTTTCTTTCTTTCTTTCTTTCTTTCTTTCTTTTTTTTTGATACAGACCAATATCACACTACCGTAGTCAGTATTTGTCAAATGGATCTTGTCGTTTTTTCAGAATTTCTGAAAAACCATTTCCTGGTGATAGCTTCACATCACTGAGGTTTCCATAATTTTGGCCACTACTGTAGGTAACATCAGTGTAGCACAGATGATATTACCTAGGTAGGGTAATTAAAAGTCTACAAGAAAACAAGCAAGCTCAGAGAGCATCAAGGACCCCTCATCTAGAGCTGTGTTCTTTCAAATATGACAACTTTAAGATGTGGACTTCAACTCCCAGAATCCCCCAGCCAGTGCATAGGAGAATGCCTAGAACACCTTTTCTTTGCCCATCGTGGTGCTGAGGTGAACACCTGCCTGGTAAACTGGTTTTGCTGAAGGTTTTGAAGAGAGTGGGTAGAGTGGGCAGGTGGATAGCAAGAAGTATTTTGTCAGCCCTGAAGCCATTTTGCTTGGCATCTTCAGGGCTGCCACAGTGGTGGCTGGGCAATCTGTGAGAATGGGAGAGGGGAGGCAGAGATAGAGAGGGTTTTGTAACCATAATTCCAGAGTTCTTTCCCCTAGGAATCAAGGATGTTCTCACCAGGTGCTGTGGAGGTAATGGACGGAGACCAACTGGAGTTGGGATGGTGACCAGATTGGACCATGTGATGGACATGTGGATTGGGGGGAAGGAATGCCTTGGTAAGGCCATACTTGGAATATTGCATTCAGTTTTGGTCAACACAATGTAAAAAGATGTGGAGACTCTAGAAAGAATGCAGAGAAGAGCAGCAAAGATGATTAGGGGACTAGAGGCTAAAACATACAGTATGAAGAACAGTTGCAGGAACTAGTTATGTCTAGTTTAATGAAAAGAAGGGCTAAGGGAGACACAATAGCAGTTGTTCCAATTTCTCAGGGGCTGCCACAAAGAAGAGGGAGTCAAGCTATTCTCCAAAGCATCTGAGGGTAGGACAAGAGGCAATGGGTGGAAACTAATCAAGGAGAGAAGCAACTTAAAACTAAGGAAAAATTTCCTGACAGTTAGAACAATTAATCAGTGGAACAACTGGCTCTAGAAGTTGTGAATGCTCCAACTCTGGAAGTTTCTAAGAAGATGTTGGATAACTATTTCTCTGACGTGGTGTAGGGCTTCCTGCCTAAGCAGGGGGCTGGACTAGAAGACCTTCAAGGTCCCTTCCAACTCTATTCTATTCTATTCTATTCTATTCTCGTTCTGTTAGGAGCTGTGATGGGACAGTGGTTAGAATGCAGTATTGCAGGCAAATCCTGCCCCAGCCAGGAATTCTGTCTTGACCAACTCAAAGTTGACTCAGCCTTCCATCCTTCCAAGGTTGGCAAAATAAGGACCCAGATTGTTGGGAGGCAATATGCTGATCTATAAACTTGCTCTACAGCAAGGGCTGTAAAGCACTGTGAAGTGGTATAAAAGTCTAAGGGCTATTGCAATTACTATTTACCTTAGCTGGTAGCAACTCTGCTGCAACTTAATGCTAGGTTGACTTGCAATAAAGCTCACCTCATTCTTGACTTAATTGTGGATGTAAGAGTCAGTCTGTATTTCCAAGACTTATCTGGGCACTAAAGCAAGAGTTCCCCTCTCTGAAATGTATCCTCCTGGGTTCTAGTGTGGCATCAGCCACAACACCAGAGCAAAGCTGGAGGCATGTTGGTCGTCACTCATGAATCTCTGATAGCCTCCATGGCCCAGCCTTGGCTATTTCCAGATATGGAGCTCTCTTTATTTAAGATCACCTGTAGAGATCAGTAGGGATTGATACTCACTTACCTTTCTCCTTGCAGTGTAGCCACATTCCTGCTTGTTGTCCTACACTCTGTGTCTAAGCTGGCAGTGGAGTTCCCCAAGCTTATAGTTCTAGGGCAGGGGTGGCCAACTATGGCCCCTTTAAGACCTGTGAACTTCAATTCCCAGAATTCCTGAGCCGCTATGTTGGCTCAGGAGTTCTGAGAGTTAGAGTCCATAGGTCGTAAAGTTGGCCACCTCAGTTCTAGGGGATTTCAACCTTCTAACTTTATTTTATTTATTGGTTTTAAGGTTGTTGTAAGCCGCCCTGAGTTGCTTAAGATGGACGGCCATATAAATCTTTTAAATAAAAGAAAAATCCTGTCAGTAATTTTACAACTTCAAAATATATTTTCTCCTGTGGAGGGCAAATGCACAATCTCTGGAAAGGATGCAGTTGCTGCAAAGAGTTGCAGCGAAATGCTCCATGCCCATCTGTCTATGCTTCAAAGCATCTGCCTGTCCTTAAGAGGAGATCAGGACCTTAGGCGGAGCTTCTGCTACTTTGCCTCATCCTAAAGAAGGGGTCGCCAATCTTGACAACTTTACGACTTGTGGACTTCAACTCCTGGAATTCCTCAGCCAGCTGAGGAATTCTGGGAGTTGAAGTCCACAAGTCATAAAGTTGCCAAGATTCGAAACCCCTGTCCTAAAATATTGTGGGAAATGTAAGTAGAGGCTCTACTAGCCAAGCTCTTCCTGGTTGATCAAGGAAGGGTCAAAAGACTCAAGACGATAGTCATAGCCATGGGGATGCTGCGGCCTCTTGACCTTTACAATTCCTCCTCCTTCAGATGCCCCCAGCCTCATCCTAGTTCCCTTGCATGGGCTGATCTGATCTGAACCACAAATACCCCACCCTCACCAGGGGTGGGTTCTACTTACCTTTACTACCGGTTCACAACAGGATTGCGCTTGTGCGCTCACTTCACTCGTGCACGCGGCTTGCTTCTGTGCACGTGCCTTGCTTCTGCACATGCGCAGAAGCTTCTGATGATGTCAGGGTCAGTGGGCAAAGCCTTCCGCTGGTTTTACTACCGGTTCTATAAACCGGTCCGAACCAGGGGCAACCCACCACTGCCCCCTCCCCCCCACACACAAATACTTCAAGGCATTTAATTTCTATCAATAGCCTTGCATATTTCATTTGAGCAGAAAGCAATCACCCTTAAATAATGACACAATAAATCCATGCTATTATATTAGGACATCATGTTCTCCTAGCGGTGTGCAATCATTTTTTGTGAGGCTATTTGTATCATATTTGGGAAACAAGGGAAACAATTAGGCCAAATGCAGCTTTCACAGCAGGGGAATAAAGAAGCAAAACGGAATGGGTTGTATCATTGGCAGAAGAAAATTAGTAACTCTGGACACATTATATTATCAAATAGCATTATTTACTACCAAAAGTAACAATTAGAGGAGTAACCAGGGTAAAATTAATGCTATCATTGGTTTTTTCTTGACATTATAAAAACCACACTTAGTTTTACTTATTAATTCTTCCCTGCAGGACATAAAATGCAGGGATAATGTGAGAGGAAAATAAGTCAGTTTAAATCTGCAAATAGTTTGATCGTATGATGCAAATATATATATATATATATATATATATATATATATATATATATATATATATATATATATATATATATATATATATATATATTCTGAGGTTTTGGCGGGTGTTTGTATGTAGGTCTTTGGTTATTCGGTGTCTCAGCTGCAATCTCACATTGCTCCTGGAAGCACGAAGCTGAGAACACCAGCCTGAAGATGACGAATAAGACTTTGTCGAAACGTCGCCAAAACACTTCCAATTTTACGCGGGAGAAGACCCTAATAACCAAAGACCTACACACACACACACACACACACATATGTATATGTATATGTATATGTATATGTATATGTATATGTATATGTATATGTATATGTATATGTATATGTGTATGTATGTATGTATGTATTTGTTTTCTGAGGTTTTTGCGGGTGTTTGTATGTAGCTCTTTGTTATTTGGGTCTTCCCCGCATAAAATTGGAAGTGTCTTGGCGACATTTTGATGAAGTCTCATTCGTCATCTTCAGGCTGGTGTTCTCGGCTTCATGCTTCCAGGAGCAATTGCTCCTGGACCAGAACTATCGCCAAAGCTGAACACTTTAACAACAGAATAATCAGAGAAGCCATCGAGATAGAAAAATGCCCACACAGCATGAACAAACAAGATGATACCTCCCACCTACCAGCCATTTGGAAACCCGCCCTTATTGACAAATGAGTCCCTAACACGACGAATGACACCAGACCCACACTCACGAGAGCCACACAGGATGTCACCATCACACATCCACACAGAAATCAGACTCAAAACCACACTGATAATGAGGCACGACCAAGGACCAGAAGCCAGACCGCAGCTGCATCATTAGCCACTATAAACCCCTCCAATCCATACATGAAGCAGACTGACACTCACCATGAAGAGCTCTCACGGCCACAAACACGAAGCCAAACAACAACAACGCAGATCACCAGCTCAAATCCCCCTGCAACTCAGACTAAGCCGAGCACAACCAAGCCCCCACCCAAACAGAACACACTCCCAGCCAATCAGAGCACAACCAACCCCCCATCCAATCAGAGCACAGCCAAGCCCCTAACCAATCAGAACACACCTCCACCCAATCAGAACACAGCCAAGCTCCCACCCAATCAGCTCACACCCCCACTAGCAGTTAAAAGGAAGAGACAGCTGCAATCTCACATTGCTCCTGGAAGCACGAAGCCGAGAACACCAGCCTGAAGATGACGAATGAGACTTCGTCGATACGTCGCCAAGACACTTCCAATTTTACGCGAGAGAAGACCCGAATAACCAAAGACCTACATACAAACACCTGTGAAAACCTCAGTAAAGATAGATAGATAGATAGATATAGATATAGATATAGATATAGATATAGATCTAGATATAGATATAGATATAGGTTATGCAGCTGAAGAAGTTTGACCAAAGAAAAAGGGAGAGGGCAAAACCTGAAATTACTGCTACTTCGACAATATCTTTCTTTTTTAGAAAAAATTATCAGAGGTTGATATAATAAAAAATACAACTAAAGAACAGAAGAGGGGGAAGTAAAGGGAAAGTGTGTAAGGATGTAGAAAAAAAAGAAAGGGAAAAAAACAGTGACTTCTGATTATTTTGTGGTGCATTAGATTTTAATTTTGGGCCTTATCTAGCAAAATAAAATTCAATAGTGAGTAAAGTAAGTTTTTACACTTAAGCAAGAAAAAAAATGCATAGCTATAGTATAGGTAGCACCTAGCTACCTATACTAGTGTGTAACTGTGTGAGGGATCTAAGAGTCCCAGAGGACAACCACTTAAATGTGAGTCAGCTTTGGCACTTAGATCATTTGATATGAGTACTCCAAGGTCCTTGACAGAGTGAGGGTCATCTACACAGTCATGCCCACTTAGCTTGTATTTTGTGTTCTGATTCTTTTTGCCAATGTGTAAGACAGAGCATTTGTTGATTGAGATCTGGAGTTTATTTTATTTATTTTATTCAATTTATATACCGTCCTTCTCCTGCTGGACTCAGGGCAGTGAACAGCCAAGAATAAAAATATACCCATACAAAATCTAAAAATTATTAAAAGAATTACACAAATTTGGCCCAAAATTTAAAAATATCCCAACCTAAAACCCATTAACACTTTAAAACTAAAAGGTTAAAATAGGTCAAAAGGTTAAAAGAGGTTAAGGGGGGGGGTGGTTATGCCAGTCCTGCTTGATGAAAAAGTTTTTAGGGCACGACGAAAGACCCGGAGATCTGATATCCTTCATATCTCTGGGGGCAGATCGTTCCAGAGAGCAGGTGCTGCCACAGAGAAGGCTCTCCCCCGCCGACATTGCCTGGCTGACAGCACCCTGAGGAGTCCCTCTCTGTGGGAGTGTACTGCTCGGTGGGAGGCTAGTAAATGACTTGTTGCCATTTTTTTGACCATTCTAACACAAAGTCAAGGTCTTTTCGAAGGGTAGCAGCATTGTTGGTAGTGTTAAATAGTTTAACACCATCGGCGAAGAGAACGCATATACTTATAATATGATCACAAAGGTCATTTATATATAGTATGAAGAGTAGTTGGTCCTAGAACGCTGCCTTGGGGGTCCTAGAACGCTGCCTTGGGGGACACCGCTATTAACAGGTGCTTGACGGGTAACTTGCAAACAAGGTGAGAGGAATTGACTCTTTCAAATACCACTTGCTTACTTTCTCAGCTGAACATTTCATGCAAATGGATTTATTTTCTGAAGCAGAAAAGTTGGCTTGCATCACCATTTATTTACAGCAATGCATCAACGTAGTAAGGGAATTTGCTTTTGGCTATAAAAGCCGAAAAGTTAAGAGACCCTAAGCCAGTGATGGCTAACCTTTTTGCCATCATGTGCAAAAAGCGGGAGTCGCACATGGGGGTGTATGGCATGCTTGCGTGCCCACACCCATAATTCAATGCACTCCGCACATGCGACCCCCCTGTGCTCCCCCTGCTTTTGGCATGTAATGGCACAGTGGTCCCATTTCTAACCCTCCCCAGGCTTCAGAGGCTTTCTAGAAGCCTGGGGAGGGCAAAAATGGCCTTCCCCAACACCCGGGAGCCAGAAATGGCCTGTTTCCTGACTTCCGGTGGGCCTAGAAGGCCCAAAAACCAGTTGGCCAGCGTGTGCATGTGTGCTGGAACTCAGCTAGGGCAATGCTCGCGTGTCCATTGATATGGCTCTGTGTGCCACAGGTGACACACATGCCATAGATTCGCCATCACAGCCCTAAGCTGTACTATGTGCAGCGTGTTTTGTGTGCATGCATGTACTGGCACCCATATACACAAGGACTGGAGTAGATTAATTATTGTCAATCTACATCTTACTGCATTCTAGATCTAATTAATTGTCATGACAACCAGTAATTAGACTAGATCCAGTAATTTTCATTCTTTTCTATTCCCTTACTGACAATTAGCTCAGTTGTCAACCAGCAAAGCATCAAATGAGTTTCTAAGTGAAGGTTGTTGTTGTTTTTAAAATGAATGCTATCTAAGGACAGAAAACATATTGGTAGTTCCTGCCAGTCTTGTATTCCCTGCGCTAGCAATTTTCTTTTTTCAATTTTCTAACATTAGAATACAGTACAATAATCTACTTTATAAAAGTATAAAACTGAAAACTAAAAAAGAGGAAAAAAGAAAGAGGATGTAGAATTTTGACCTCTTTTTTTCCTATTGAATAATTGTCATATTGCTATTTCCTCTTCCTCTCTAACTCTTTCTAATCCTCAGATCCATAAACCATCAATTTTGTCTTTTCTTCTTTTAGCAAAAAAACCCTAAAAAACTTCTTTCAAAAATGTAATTTTCCTCACAATCTTGCTGGCTGGGGAATTCTGGGAGTTGAAGTCCACACATCTTCAAATGGCCACATTTGAGAAACACAGGTTTAACACAATGCTACGAATTTTCTATGAAGCTTTTGAAAGAAAAGGCTGGAATCATGTCTACTTCCCTAATTATTTAAAAAAAAAAGGGGATAATATTTTTTTTGAAAATGAAGTCTCTGCCTCTCACAAAGACCTATTGTCTCACCAACGTGGGCATCTCTGAAGGGTAGTGGATCTTTTCAATGAGGAACATTTTGATTGGTTGTAGAAAGAGTGTTCTTGCTGCCGTTTATAATTTATTTATTCATTAAAGATTGTCAGTTTATGATCCCCGATTCTTACATATCACGATGATCTCTTTTTACATGATTAAGACAGGAATTCCAAAGATTAAGAGAGGAAGAAGCAACCTCAGATGTTCTTCACTCAATTACAACAAAAATTTCTAGAGTTTATTCACTCTGGTATTAGAAAACAGAGGATGAAACCTCTATACTAACAGCTGCTAGATATGGCACTTCTGGAATTCAACTCTCTTTAGGTGAAACAAAGGGATGGGATTCCCTAAGAAAGAAAAAATAGATGAAATAAACAATGCTTTGCCAATGTAACACAAAGGACTCGACAGTTTAAGTGAAACACTTCAGCCCTATTTTTACTGCACAAAAACAAAACAAAAACAACAACAACGGAGAATTATTAAAACTGCTCAGAATATCTTCGGGCTCCAGCTACAAGCCCTGGATGACATCTTTGCATCTTGCTGTTTGAGAAGGTTGCATAACATTCTCAGAGACTCTTCCCACCCTGCTTACAATCTTTTTGGACTGTTGCCTTCTGGCAGAAGATACAGAACAATTAGAACTCGGACCACATGTTTGCTGAATAGTTTTTATCCCAGCGCTATAATTGCACACAACAATAAACTAAAGGACCACCATTGGTGAGCTGTTGGACAGCTTTACTTGGTCCTCTGTGTGGAAGCTTGGGTGGTTGAGGGGTGGGGAATTTTTGGTGGGTGGGGGTGTGTCTGGGGATTGTCATGTGTGTTGGGCTTGGTCTCTGGGGGTTATGTGAATTTCGTTGTATGGGTAGTATACTGTGTACATACGTACAATGACAATAAACTTTATATTTTAAAAAATTGCCCTATTTCTTCTAGGCTATTGCTGGGTTTTGTTACCCAATTGCCTTTCAAAATTTGCTCTTCTTCCATTTGTACCGATTTATTTATTTATTTGATTGATTTGATTTGATTTGATTTGATTTGATTTGATTTGATTTGATTTGATTTATATGCCGCCCTTCTCCGGAGACTCAGGGCGGCTTACAATGCGTTAAGCAATAGCCTTCATACTTTTGTATATTTATACAAAGTCAGTTTATTGCTCCCACAAACTGGGCCCTCAATTTACCTACCTTAGAAAGGATGGAAGGCTGAGTCAACCTTGAGCCTGGTGAGATTTGAACTTACAGTAATTGCAGACAGCTGGTGTTAACCACAATGCTTTTAGTCTGCTGAGCCACCAGGCCCATACATATTGTAAACATGTACATGGAAAGTGGCACTGGGAAACTTTTATTTGGTGATCATCTCAGTATTTTTTAAAAAAACTCTTCCCTTTCTCAGACATCAGGGTGATGCACTTGGCTTTGCAAATTACCAGAAATGATTAAAGTAAGCAAACTAACCAGGCACTTTTACATCACTGTTTTCTCATAGAGTAACATAGAATAACATAAAATAGCAAAGTTTGGAAGGGACTTTGGAGGTCATCTAGTCCAACCCCCTGCCCAAGCAGGAAACCCTATACCATTTCAGACAAATGGCTATCCAGTCTCTTCTTGAAAGCCTCCAATGATGGGCCACCCATAACTTCTGAAGACTAGTCATTCCACTGGTTGATTGTTCTCTGCTTTGTTGCAAATCTTATCTCTATGATCATTATTTTATATTTATAACTATCTGGATGCCCATGCTTCACTACAAAACTATGTGATCAGGCATCATAAATTGACACTTAAAGCCTGAAACTTAATGTAGAATGTGTAACTCCGTAGCATCAGAGTGTGTTAATATAAGGCGAACTGGCAGTTGGAACAAAGGGGAATGGAGTAGAATTTTCCCGCCCGCAGGCCAGATTAGTCACGTGCTGGCCACACCCAAGCCAGGGGTGGGTTCTACTTACCTTTACTACTGGTTCACATTGCCCCCACGCATGCACAGATCAACTTTCATGACGTCCAGGTTAGTGAGCAGAGCCTCCCACTGGTTTTACTACAAGTCCTTGTGAACCAGTCTGAATCGGGGGCAGCCCACCACTGGCCCACACCTGGTTTAGCGAAGGGGCAGCATTAAAGCTTGTTAATATAAGGCAACTGGCAGTTAGAACAGAGTTCCTTTCAGGTGGGGAGAGGGAGTAGAACATCTAACTCCTTAGCATCAGAGTGTATGAATATAATACTGTATATGAAATACTAATGATCTGATGATCATTTTGAAAAATCCTTTCTTAACGAGCACCTAGAAGCCAAGAGGAACATACGTGCCAAATTTCAAGGTTGTAGGCTTTACCATTCTGGAGATTTTGTGATGAATGAGTGGTATTTGCCTTTTATATATAGATTTTCTCATATTTATATTAGTTCAACCTTCCTCATCAAACTTTCTCTGTTATCACTATCTATCACTGACTCTATATCTAACCAGTTTTTCCACTAACTCAACCTTAGTGCATTCTGGTCTCTTTACAGATATTAAGCCAAACAATAGTTTGAGACCTCCCAAGAGGGCTGAAGTTTAGAAACTAGGAAGAAAGAGGAGGTCCAAGATCCCTACAGTACAAAAATGCCCTCAAGCTCTATGGAGCTCCATAGTTGAAAAAAAAAGTTAGGATTTACATCATTGTCACAAATTTGATTAATTCATAAGAGCACCAGAAATAGAAATCTCATAGGATAGGCCAAAAATAGATATTGTGTTTTTGAGACAGAATGGTTCTACCTCCAGAACACTCAGTTCAACTATTAAATATTCTGGCATTGGTCTCGTGTTTTTAGAAATGTTCCAGCCTCAAAATGAGGTTGGGTACGGCAGGAGAGGACACGTTTGTTAAGTCCTAGGAACATACAACCCTTCCCCAAAACTTGTGAGTTCTTTTCAAACTTGGAAATGTTTTGTCCATTTGGCCCGTTACTGCCAAGGTTCAATAGTGAATAAATAAATATGATGACTTTGGACCCTTGAAATTGTAGTGCTTTCCCTGATATCATCAATTATATTGGTTGGGGGCAGTAGGAAGGGTAATGGCAGTGGGAAAAAAACCTATATAAATTGAAAAAAGATTGTGCAGTATGTTGTATACAGCTGAGTCAGCATTGTAGTCACTCTTTCTGCCTGCTTTTATTTTAGTTAAGCAGTAAAGAGTTTGGGATCAAAGATTTTTTCACATATATGGGGAAATCACCAGTCTTTCGTCATTAATTGTGCTATTGGTTTACTGATCATAATCTCGAATTGTAATGAGGTGCATGTGTGCATAGATGCATGGGATATAGTACATTGATGCTCATTGTATCCCATGAAAGGTCTACATTCTCCACTTACGATCTTATTGAATTCTCTCCATGACTCCTGTGAAAAGTCATCTCAACAATTCTGACTCTGGCTACTTTTTCCCAAAGAAAACCCTCTGTGTCCTGGTTTACTCAAGAGGAGGTAAATGGTAATCCTCTTTTTTCTCATGGCTTGAATAGATGGTACAGATGCATCTAAAATATAGCCTTTTCTTTTCAAAATGAGCATGTCTGATTAATTAAGAACACAATATTTTATTCTGTATGGCAAATTATTGGTTGGTTGGTTGGTTGGTTGGTTGGTTGGTTGGTTGGTTGGTTGGTTGGCTGGCTGGCTGGCTGGCTGGTTTATATGCTACTCCAATCATAGTAGATTTTCAATGGCATACATAAGTTTTACAGCAAACAAATTATCCCAGGCACTTCAGGAAATAATTCATATACACACAAATTAAAGAACCAGAAGTAGGTCAAGAACACCAAAGGACAAAAAAAATGAAGAAGAAATTAGAAGAAATGAGCAATGACTTTTGAAGAACTTGGTTTCAGTTTACACTCTTTAGGCCTATTCTCCAGGGATGAAATGCTCCTAGTTTGGACCGGTTTGCCTGAATCGGTACCGATGGTAGCCAGTGATTCAGAGAACCGGTAGCGATGGCGGTGCGAGACTCTGCACCACCCACCTGGTCATTGTTACTGTTACCTGTTTTTTACCCTCTGCACATCTTGTGCATTTGTGCATGCACAGAGGGTCCAAGCATGCATGTGATGCGCACATGTGAGTGAAGCAAGCACGCATGGCGCATTCACTTCCGAACCGGTTGGGAAGGTAAGTAGATTACACCCTGCTATTCTCCCACAGAAATACACACACACTCTCTCTCTCAACATTCCACAGCTCAAATCTCAGTCAAAACAAATCAAATTCTCATCCATACCCAGCTTTCTTTTTTGAGTCCTGCATAATCCTGATCTCTAGGAATTGCAGCTTCTTTTCTGACTTCGCTTTCAGCCAATTGTGGAGAGAAGCTCTAATGGGGAAGTAAAATATAAAACAAAAATGGATCACTTTCTTTCTTTAAAGAAACCCTTCTTGCTCCTGATTGATTCCTGAGATTTTTATTTTTCTGGGCTTCAGATATCTCTGGCCATTGATCTGAACTGAAAACTTCAATTTTAACTCAACTGTCATCTGAAATCTTGGAATAGGATCTCCCTATCCCTATTATATATCCCTATCCCTATATATGAATATTATATATCCCTATATATGAAGGGACACAGTAGCTCAGTGGCTAAGATGCTGAGCTTGTCGATCAAAAGGTCGGCAGTTCAGCGGTTCGAATCCCTAGTGTCACGTAACGGGGTGAGCTCCCGTGACTTGTCCCAACTTCTGCCAACCTAACAGTTCGAAAGCACGTAAAAAAATGCAAGTAGAAAAATAGGGACCACCTTTGGTGGGAAGGTAACAGCGTTCCACGCGCCTTTGGCGTTTAGTCATGCCAACCAAATAACTACGGAGACGTCTTTGGAAAGCACTGGCTCTTTGGCTTTGAAATGGAGATGAGCACTGCTCCCTAGAGTCGGGAATGATTAGAATATATGTGAACATATGTGAACATATGTTCATACCTTTATTTAATCCCTATTCACTATAAATATAATATAAATCAGCGCAACATGAGAAAATTATCTGAATCTTCTTTAGTTGCCAAAAAGAATTGTTTTTATGAAACAGTAGAAATCAAAATAAATCTTTCCATGGAACAGTGATATTTAAAATGCAAGAATTTGATCCGGCTGAAATTAACACAGCAACAAACTAAAGAACCCTACAATGAAGGAATAAATATGTTCACAACTGACCACCATCTATATTAACATACTTTTTCTAGGAGATTACCTTAGTTCAGGGGTGTCAAATTTGCAGCCCACGGACCAGATGCATCACGTGCTGGCCACGCCCACCCCCAGTTTAGCGAAGGGGGGGGAGTTACAATACGTCATTTGATGACGTGACGATGTGTCATCGTGAGTTTGACACACCTGTCTTAGTCCATGCAGATATATATTTTTGGGTAGAAACATTGGTTATGGATGATAACAATAATTGTATTTTCCTTAAAGCTGTACGCCTACCCATATTTGTCTGTCTGTTTATTATTTTTCAGCAGCTATCTGCAACCCCTTAAGCCAAATGTACGTCTATCTGGGATTGGAGAAAATACACAGTTGCTTTAAGAATTTGCAGATAGACCTTCAATCTTACCTCTCTCTCTCCATTAGCAGGATAGGTCTCTGAAAATGGAACACAACAAGGGGGGGAAAAATTGTCATGCGAGCAAAAGAAATACCAGCTTTGAAAATGAGTTGTGTGGCTGTGAAATTAAGAATATTATGTGATGGTATTTGCCACTCTTTCATTCTTTAGAGTTGCCGGCACGGTTTGGTTAGAATGTTTACTGAAACTTTTTTCATAACTTGTAATATTTTCTGTAGATATTACATCAATTCCTGTAGCCTTATCAATATAGATCTTTGGGGAAAAGATGGGACCATTGCTTCTTGGCCTATCTTCAGGTGCTTTGGACAATAGCTTGACTCCCTCTTCTTTGGGGCAGCCCCTGAGATATTGGAAGACTGCTATCATGTCACCCCTAGTCCTCCTTTTCATTAAACTAGACATATCCAGTTCCAGCAACTGTTCTTCATATGTTTATCCTCCAAAGTTACTTAAGTTTCTTACTTAACTTACTTAATATTCTATGCCTATTATGCATGTTCAGTCCCTAGATAGTCATTTTTCCTTCCTTCCTTCCTTCCTTCCTTCCTTCCTTCCTTCCTTCCTTCCTTCCTTCCTTCCTTCCTCTTCCCTTCCTCCCTTGCTCCCTCCCTTCTTTCCTCCAGAATGCAAAACAGCCAGTTTCCTTTGGGTGGTATATTTGCTGCCAATACCCTAACTCCAAGTTAGAAATGTATGTGGCATCATCCCAGGAATTAGCAGTCTTTGCCAATCCAAGGTCTTTTGACTTTCACTGTTAAGTGAAACTGGGCAGCAACGACTGTGTGGAGATAATCATCATCTTCATACAGCCCAGGCTTATTCCGGGCTGATTAAAATGCAGCCTTCTGATTTGTTCAGCATAATCCCAGGCTTTGCTTCACTGCGTGCCAGCTTTCATTTCTGTCTCTCTATCAAGGCAAAGATGTAATTGGAAGTCTTGCACTGACCTTGGTTGAAT
Organism: Masticophis lateralis; assembly: GCA_030761175.1. Classification (NCBI taxonomy): domain Eukaryota; kingdom Metazoa; phylum Chordata; class Lepidosauria; order Squamata; family Colubridae; genus Masticophis; species Masticophis lateralis. The sequence continues at coordinate 12,805,407 of JAUDYJ010000006.1, read as the reverse complement.
TCATTGGCCTCCCTTCTTAGTAGAGAGAGCTTAGGGTAATGAGAATGTGTATTGCATCCACACACAAGTAATATCATTTCTGTCAAGTACTTAACACTTATCTTGGTGTAAATGCTTATAAGAGAGGGGAGCGGTCATTGTAAGTCCTGTTCTGACCACAAACACAGGTATTATACAGAAAAGGAGGAGAGAAAGTCTCCTGTTTTAGAAATATTTGAAACCACAATCTTGGTGTGAGCGACAAACACATTTTCAGAATCTCTCCCTCTCCAGTTGGAAGGAACAGGTTCTTCATTGGGTTAGGGTTTTCCTGAGTGGGCTGCTTGTATCACTATTTTCATCTTGTTTTCACTTTGCAGAAATTCACTGTGTTGATTATTTTTTATCTGAGGCTGCCAAAACTTTGACCGAGTTGTTAAATATCTTACCCAATTCAGTTCCTGACTAGGTGGCTCAGTGGCTAAGACACTGAGCTTGTCGATCAGAAAGGTCGGCATTTCGGTGGTTCGAATCCCTAGTACAGGTCTCCTGTATGAGCAAGGGGTTGGACTAGATGACCTCCAAGGTCCCTTCCAACTCTGCTACTGTTACTGTTTAGCAACTAACTTTCATAATTTTAATTTCAACAACTTCTGCAGACTTCATGCCATATTTAAGGGGTACCTAGGGGTAGGGTGCATAAGGGCACTAACGTGCTATCGTCCCTGTCACATTTCTTTCATTTTGTTCATTCAAATTTGTAATTTTTGTTTGATGAATAAATATTTTTTTTAAAAAAAACTGATATCGAGAGCCAATGGCTGCTTGGAACCACTCATTTTCCACTTCTATTTCTTGACTGTCCACGCATAAAAGTGGGTATCACTAATTTAGACAATTTTGTTGAGGAAAAGTATTTCTTCTTCAGAGTTTGCCTCTGTTGCATAAATGTAATCGAGAAGATAAGAAGGAACACATATTATGTGTGTGTGTGTGGGGGGGAGGGAAGCTATAATGTGGTGCTGTAGGGATTCCATAGAACCTACATAACTAAAAGACCTTTATGGCATAGGTAATGTACCATAGGATGTAATAGGATCTGAAAGATTCATTGTATCTGGACTGGAAAATTACTGGATGCCTACGTGTCAGAAAAAGCTAACTCCCTGAAAAAAGGAAGTCCTTTCACTTCGCCCGAAAAGGGGAAGTCCTTTCGCTTGTATATCGCACTCCTAATAAGGCAATACTTGCTTTTTGCATTTATGACTGAATCATGAAATGTACGCCCATAAGATGAAATGTACACTTGTATTATGCTGATTGGCCTGCGACAGTTATACGTATACACTTGTGCCCTATGAAATGTTGCCACCTATTTCCTTTGTCTGTAGTCAATAAAAGCAGCATTCTGGTAACAGAAATTGCTCATTGTATCCAGAACACGCTCTTGAGTCCTTCTTGCTGTCTGATGAATTGGATCGTACTTTGAGCCCACCACAGGGTTGTGGGATTGTCTAGGCCTCATCCCGGAGGCTAGGCCAGCAGAATCGCCACAAGTGGTGACCCCGACGTGATGATTACTACAGGCAAGTAATTTCCTGTGAAGGTGTCTCGTCAGGGGTGCGGCGCGAGAGGCACGCCCGAAGCGCACTCTACAACCCATCTCTCACCCAGGCCGACTTTCGTGAGTATGGGGGGAAATCTGACCAGGGAGCAGCAGACTCATCTCCAAGAGATAGGTCAGATAGTTGAGTCTAACAAAAATTTTTTACAAAGAAGGAATTATTTTCCATCAAAAAAGAAGTTAATATTTCTTTTTAAATTTATTTGGCAAGAAGTTCCCTCATATCCTCATAAAGGTAAAATAGATCTCAATACATGGGCTAAATTGGGGGAACACTTTCATAAAGAGCCAAGGGCACCTCCTAATATTTTAACCACATGGAAAGGTGTTATTATGGCTCTCCAAAATCACTTGGGAAAAAATACCCCACACTCAACAAATGATAGCCCTCTTCCTCCCGCTTACGAGGAAACCAAATCACGTCCAGCCGCGATCTCCCCATTTCCTGAGCCAAAATTACATAAAAATAGGGAGGAAAATTGTCCCCCTTGTGCACCGCAATACTCGGAAGCACAACCTCCAACCCAAATCTACCCAACTTTAACTGATACAACAAAAGAAGGCCCTCTACAAAAAGGGGTAGAAAGAGCACAGCGAGAGGGAAACCTAACTTCGGAAGATTGGCAAATGTTGTCTGCCTACCCCATAGATTTCGGTGGCGCGCAAGCCGTTTATGAGGAACTCCCTTTTGCTCAAATTAAAGAGCTGAAATCAGCTTTGTCTCAACATGGGGTTACTAGCCCATATTTTAGAGGATTGATAGACAACATACAATATAATTACCACTTAATGCCGATCGAGTGGAAAACCCTGGCCAGAATGTTGTTGTCAACTACTCAGAATTTATTATGGAACCAAAGCTTTGAAGCAGAATGCCGACGCCAACATCAGGCTAATCTTAACGTCCCATTAGAACAAATATCAGGAACGGAGAATTTTGCCACCAGAGATCAACAATTACGAATGACCCAACAGGCGTCGGTCCTGGCTGGCATAGCAGCCTTTAAGGCGTTTGAAAATTTAGGGGAATTTGGGACACCGACCACCTCTTCATTCATAAAAATAACCCAAGGCAACAATGAACCCTATGATAAGTTCATAGAGAGACTTCAACTAGCCATAGATAGGGACATAAAAAACCCTGATGCGAACAAATTTTTAGTTAGAAAATTGGCATATGAAAATGCGAATCACGATTGTAAAAGAGTGCTCGGCCCTTTGAATGTTGATCCCGAAAAAACTCTAGTTGACTTTTTAAAAGCTGCTTCCATAGTGGGTTCACAAGCCTATCAGATGGAAGCTTTGGCCTCCGCCATTAGTGTTAATTACAACCAGCAAGGAGGCCGCCCGGAGAATAAGCAAAAAATGGGGAATTGTTTCAATTGTGGTAAACCAGGGCACTTTAAAAATCAATGCAGGGCAGCAAAAGGCGGGGGACGACCCCCTGGCGTGGATGGGCAGGTGCAGGGACGACGCCCTACCACGCCTTGTCCTAAATGTGGCCGTATGGGCCACTGGGCTAGAGAATGTAGGTCCGGAGGATCCAACAATCAAACAAACTCGGGAAACTAAATGAGGGGCGTCGCGCTAGCCCCGCCCCCAAAGGCGCTTATTTGGAAACTAAAGTGAGAACAATAAATAGGAAGCTAAAAACTTGTGAAGAGATTCCCTCTAATGATGCAAAAGACGCTAAAGGTGTGCAATTCAGATCAAGAGAGGATAATGATGATGATGAGATTTTACAAGCAGTAATTTTAACAGCTCAAGAAGATTATGACCTACCAACTCCTGGCCAATTTTATTATATTCCCCTGGACACTAGTCCGCTGCACCTACCTCCTGCAGCGACGGTTATTTTATACCCAGGGGAAGAACTGATATTGAGAAAAATCATTGCCTCCACTTATTTGTTGGATCCTACCGAATTAGGGTCAGTGGCATTGGCAGTCACTCCCACTGAACCTACTAATATTCCAAGGGGCACTGAAATAGCTAATCTCATCCCAGTTCTTACTGATTTCAATCCGTATGCTAAGAATTCCTTAAGGCACGCCTCAATAACCCCTTACAAAAATCTAATTGAACCAGACAATAGTCCAAACTTAGAAGAAGCATGGTTTACGACTAAGATTACACCTAAAAAACCGTTGCTAACAATAAACTTGAACGGTATCCCCTTTTCAGGCCTTGTAGATACAGGAGCTGATATCTCTGTCATAGCTCAGGATCAATGGCCGCCTGAGTGGCCAATGACCTCCTCCCCTGCGGTAAAAGGGGTGGGGGGAATACAGATGGCCCATGCTAGTAAAAATCAACTGAGAGTCTCCCTTCCCAATTCTACTCAAAAAGCTTCCATAAAACCAGTCATTCTGCCGTTACATGTGAACCTGTGGGGAAGAGACCTTTTGTCTCAAATAGGTTCCTCTTTACATTGGGACTGATGGCTGAGTCACTTATGAAAATACAACTGAAGGAAGAGGCCCCCGTATGGATAGATCAATGGCCTCTCCCTGAAGAGAAATTGTCAGCCTTAAAAGAAATTGTGAACCAACTAATACGGGAGAAAAAAGTAGAACCTTCCAATAGCCCATATAATACTCCTGTGTTTGTCATAAAGAAAAAGTCCGGCAGATGGCGCATGTTACAGGATTTGAGGAAGGTGAATTCGGTTATCCTACCTATGGGATCATTACAATGTGGCCTTCCGAATCCTAATATGATCCCTCAAGGTATGGAACTAACAATAATTGATCTTAAGGATGCCTTTTTCTCAGTGCCACTCTGGAAGGGAGATAGGAAATTGTTCGCCTTTACCATTCCAACCCGAAATTTCGAAAAACCCACAGATAGATTTCAGTGGACAGTCCTACCGCAGGGCATGCTCAATAGCCCCACCATGTGCCAGTATTACATAGGAGATATTTTAAAGGAGTTTCGTCGCTCTCATCCACATGTTTTGCTTTATCATTACATGGATGACCTATTGATAGCCACCCCGGAATCTACAGAAAAGGGAAAGTGGATAAAAGAGCTATTGAAAACTCTCCAAAACAGAGGATTTAAAATAGCCACTGAGAAAATTCAAACAGTCCCACCTTACACTTATTTAGGCCACAAAATATTACAAACTGGCAGCATCCCTATATTGCCCGAATTAAATCTACCCTTTCAAACTACCTTGGTGCAGTTACAACAGTTCCTGGGACACCTTAATTGGGCAAGACCGTTCTTGGCTCTAACTACCCAAGAGCTGCAGCCGTTATTTCAAATGCTGCAGAACGCCCGATGTCCATCAGATATCATTACCTTAAGGGAACCGCAAAAACAATGCTTAGAAAAAATTTCACAAGTTCTCAGGACCCGATGGGTAGACAGGTTAATAGAGGGCCAACCCCTCTGCGCCGCTATCCTAGGAACGGGACAAGTACCAACTGGCATCCTGTTCCAAAGAAATTCTGGTAAAATGCAGATTGTAGAATGGCTACACCTGCCCAATACACCAAAGAAAAGTATCTCCCCGAAGGATGAATTGATGGCAGAACTGGTCACAAGGCTCAGAAGCAGATGTATTCTTAGGACAGGAGCAGAACCTGATGCTATATACACTCCTATACCGCTTCCAAAATGGGAATCAGTCTTCCAACACTCTGTTGCACTACAATTAGCATTGGCCAATTATTCCCAGAAAATTAAATATCACTTACCTGCAGACCCCAGACTGGCGCTGATTAACACAGTCCCTTTCAAATTTAATGTAATTCAACAACCCAAGCCAATACGACAGGCACTTACTGTCTTCACAGATGGCAATAAAACAAGGGGTGCATGTGTTTATGAAGAAGAGGGACAGTGGAGACAACACCTTACCTCTCCTCAGAAATCCGCCCAGCGCTCTGAATTGGCAGCAGCCACCTTGGCATTTTCTCTTTTTCAAGATAGACCCATAAACTTAATAGTAGACTCTTTATATGTATACCATGTGGTGAATCATCTGTATGATTCCTATGTGTCCCCTACTGGGGATACAGACCTAATGAAGCAATTCTTGCAGCTTAAATCAGCCTTAGAGAATAGAGTGCTTCCCTTTTTTATTGCACACATTAGGAGTCACCAGCCATTTCCAGGAAAGCTTACTGAAGGAAACGCCCGGGCAGACGAAGCAGCTAGAGAAGTTTTGCAACTAACCACCCCATGGGACAGTCATTCCTTTTTTCACCAAAATGCTAAGGCATTGCAAAAAGAATTTGGCATATCTAGAACAGAAGCCTCTGCAATTATTCAGCAATGCCCAGAATGCAGCAAACAAACTCATTCCATCCCTATGGGGGTAAACCCCAGAGGATTACAGCGGAATGAAATTTGGCAAATGGATGTTACTCAATACCCTCCATTTGCCCCATGGAAGTATATCCATGTCACAGTGGATACATTTTCTGGATTTATCATGGCTTCCCTCCAAAGGGGAGAAGCCTTTAAAAACGTACAAAACCACTGTTTTCGGTCCTTTTCTACCATGGGAACGCCAAATGAATTAAAAACAGACAATGGTCCTGCTTACTGTAGCTCAAAATTTGCCCAACTTTGTAATACTTGGAATATCATCCATAAATTCGGGATCCCTTACAATTCGACTGGACAGGCCCTGGTTGAACGTGCGAACCAAACTTTAAAACAAATGCTGGAAAAACAAAAAGGAGGAAAAGACTCCAACGAGGGCCCTAACCTCCCCAGCTACCAAAATAAATTGAATAAAGCATTATATACACTTAATTTTAAAAATTTGGTTTCTTCGCATCCTGAACGTTCCCGGGCAGAGCTGCAATTCGGCAATAGCGTAGTTTCCACCCCCCACCCTCTTATCCTTTACAGACACCTCCCTGATCCTACCTGGAAGGGCCCAGCTGAATTGATAACGTGGGGAAGAGGCTACGCGGCTGTTAAACCCTCTGACGGTGCCATCTTGTGGATCCCAGGCCGTTGTGTGAAACCCTTCCACCCAAAAACTAACCACACAAACGCTGACCACCCCAAGGAGGAACCAGCATCCGATCCAGAGGAACTTCTCCATCTACTTTTCCATTAATGTGCTGGTTCTGTGCTTGTGGATGCAACAGTTGCTGCTGCAGTCACTGCATTGACTGCATTGAGTGTGGCTGTCAGACCATCTGCCCCATCAAGTGCGACGTCTATTTGATAGACTTTCAACTGGAAAGTTACATAGTAAAAGACTCTAAAGGGCAGAGGCAATCTACCTTGAAACCTACACCCACGGTCCGATATTCGGAACTTCACCCCTTTCAATACTCCGACTGGCATTAGAATGAAGCTTCTAACAGCCCAACACTCGGTGTGCGAGAGAGGCTGTCACATCTGTGAACCCAAGGAACCCCCAGCACGCTGTCCCCTTATCCGAGGGCCACCCCCTGGAGTCTATTGGGGGTTATGGGACTATGTAACCCCTCCAATGCGCTGCAAGTATTTTTTGCTTCATGCTTTGATGTATCTAATTGTTATCTGGCTTTTGTTTATGATTGTGTGGTATGGTAATTATCTGAAAGGGAGAATTGAGATTAGTAGTAAAAATGATACTCATAATATAGTGAAACGCTCTAGTAGTCTAGGTGCATGGGCCGGTAATTCATTTGTAAAAGATTTGAATAAGGCAGCCCTGCTTCTTAATAAGACTAACTGTTGGATTTGCATGCACATTCCCCCTAACGGGAAGACAGGCTTGGCACTGCACAGTGTGCCTTTCAACGAGACCGGGTGGGAGTCCCAGTGGCCTCCGACAACAACCTTACTCAATCATACGTATGCTGTCCCTACTCGGATCCTAGAGCCGGCCCGTTTCTGTTTCAAGAGTGCCGGCCTGCTCGCTAATGCCACATATTTGGGGGCTTATACTAATTGTCATCAAACCATTACATGGAATTCAGCGGTTAGATGTTCGCATATAAAAAATAATCTGACAGAAACTGAAAACACTGCAGACAATACTATTGAATACAGTTCCAATCAATGGACCAATGTTAGCACATATTGGGCTTGCTCCGCAATGGAGGCCATTGTAACTGCCGCTAACCATTCTCGGGAAGGGTCATGTGAGTTACCTAGGTTTTGGCTTCTTTGTGGTCGACAAGCATATCGACAGGTACCAAAAGACTGGAAAGGCACATGCACTCTTGGCCTCCTTGTTCCGGCCACATATCCTGTAGAAACATTACCAGAGGGCCGCCTTCGTAACAAAAGATCCACCATGGATGATCAACCATTGACTTTAGGTGGCTCGTTAAAAACTCAGATATCTAGAGGCATATTACCCAATTTAGGAGTGGCAATGAACTATCGAGATCTTCATTTATTAAACAATTGGACAGTGCAAATGTTCAACGAGACCATCAAGGTAATGAAATTAATGAATAAAGAACTAGCTGAAGTCAGGGAAGTTACCCTACAAAATCGATTTGCCTTAGATATTGTGTTAGCAGCAAAAGGAGGCGTATGTGCCCTTATTCATTCACATTGCTGTGCCTATGTATCCGACTATCAATATAATATCACTCACACCATAGAACATATGGAAAGTATGGTGAAAAACAACCCTTTATTGTCTAGTGGGCCTGACACTGTTGACATTTGGGAAGCCCTATGGTCGTGGCTCCCGGATGGCTCCTGGTTAAAATCAATTATACCATCTATCGTGGTTATGATCATATTGCTTGTTTTGCTTTGCTGTTGTATTCAATGCTTGCCAAATTTGATTACCCTAATTAAAGGACTTATCCCCAGACCACAAATAAATATTTTGTCAAAAGTAGACATCAAAGGGTATCCCATGAAGATACCCCCTGAATTTGAACAAGGGGAATTAGATTTGGAAAAGTGCCCCCTGACTAAGACACCTCCTGATTTTACTGAAATAAAAAAGGAGGAGATGTAGGGATTCCATAGAACCTACATAACTAAAAGACCTTTATGGCATAGGTAATGTACCATAGGATGTAATAGGATCTGAAAGATTCATTGTATCTGGACTGGAAAATTACTGGATGCCTACGTGTCAGAAAAAGCTAACTCCCTGAAAAAAGGAAGTCCTTTCACTTCGCCCGAAAAGGGGAAGTCCTTTCGCTTGTATATCGCACTCCTAATAAGGCAATACTTGCTTTTTGCATTTATGACTGAATCATGAAATGTACGCCCATAAGATGAAATGTACACTTGTATTATGCTGATTGGCCTGCGACAGTTATACGTATACACTTGTGCCCTATGAAATGTTGCCACCTATTTCCTTTGTCTGTAGTCAATAAAAGCAGCATTCTGGTAACAGAAATTGCTCATTGTATCCAGAACACGCTCTTGAGTCCTTCTTGCTGTCTGATGAATTGGATCGTACTTTGAGCCCACCACAGGGTTGTGGGATTGTCTAGGCCTCATCCCGGAGGCTAGGCCAGCAGAATCGCCACATGGTGCACCTCCCAAAACTTTTTTGTACCAAAGAACAGAGAAACTGTATTCTGTTCATTGTTCTCAGCATCTCCCTTCTCCATCTTTTCCTGAAGCTTAGGAGGAACAGGGTTACAGAAGGTCTCACGTGTCATCTTCAGGCTGGTGTCTTCGGCTTTGTGCTTCTATGAGGAAAGCATGATCGGAGCTGCCGTCTCTCTATAAATACTGGTGGGGAGGTGTGGGGTGCTGGCTTTGTTGCTGTGAGTAGGTTGGTTGCCTGTGTTGTTACATCTTGATTGGTTGATGGAGTAGTTGTTTGCAGATTAGTAGGCTGTTCCATAACATCCTGTGTGGGTGAGGTCCTTGATGTGTGCCCATTATTCTATTGTTTTTAACGACCTGGGTAATGGGCTGTGTGTTAACATCCTGAGTTCTAGTATTGTGATATCCTGAGTTTTTTGATGTAATGTTCTGAGCAGATGGCTGTGATGCCATATCCCGGGCTTTGGTTTGGCTCCAAGTTTGAAGTCTTGCCATGTGTTCATGGCATGTGTCAGTTTGCTTTGTGTGGGGATAAGAGGGGGGTGCAGCAGTTGGTGATAACACACATCAAGGACCTCACCCACACAGGATGTTACGAAACAGCTGACTAATCTGCAAACATCTCCATCAACTAATCATGATGTAACAACACAGGCAACCAACCTGCTCACAGCAACAAAGCCAGCACCCACACCTCCCCACCAGTATTTATAGAGAAACAGCAGCTCCAATCACGCTTTCCTCGCACAAGCACGAAGCCGAAGACACCAGCCTGAAGATGATGAGTAAGACCTCATCGAAACATTGCCAAGATACTCTCAATCTTACACGAGAAAAGACCCGAATACACCAAAACTTGCATATATTTTATATGTATGTATGTATGTATGTATGTATGTATGTATGTATGTATGTATGTATTTCTCTTTAGCTAGGTTCTTCCTATGTAAACCAAGATTTTTATGCAGCCCTAGTTCAGTGAAATCACAATCCACTAGTTTCTAGACTTTTTTTCAGGCAGCCAGCAAGCTCTCTGCTGCCCATTGGGAAACTAAGTGAAATCACATTCACTACTTTCTGTGTTTTTTTCCTTCTTTTCATTCTGGCAGCCAGCAGATTTTGTGCTTGCCCATTTGGAGACGTATATAACTATTTCTGGCTCATTAGCCATCATCAGTAAACCACACCTACATCTCATATATCCTCCCTCTGAATGTGATTTCACTCAACCAGGGTTGCAGAAACGTCTTGGTTACGTAGGAAAAACCTGGCTTAAAGAAAAACACACATAAAACCTACAAAAAGTAAGAAAATAGATAGTGTACCTTTACAGGGAGGATACATGAGAGGTAGGTGTGGCTTACTGATGATGGCTAATGAGCCAGAAATAGCTATATAAGTCTCCAAATGGGCAAGCACAAAATCTGCTGGCTGCCAGAATGAAAAAAAGGAAAAAAAACCCCAGAAAGTAGCTTGTATGTAGGTCTTTGGTTATTCAGGTTTTCTCCCGCATAAAATTGGAAGTGTCTTGGCGATGTTTCGACAAAGTCTTATTCGTCATCTTCAGGCTGGTGTTCTTGGCTTCATGCTTCCAGGAGCAATGTGAGTTCGCAGCTGTTTCTTCCTTTTAACTGCTAGTGGGGGTGGGAGCTGATTGGGTGGGAGCTTGGCTGTGTTCTGACTGGGTGGAGCTGTGTTCTGATTGGTTGGGGGCTTGGTTGTGCTCTGATTGGATGGGGGGTTGGTTGTGCTCTGATTGGCTGGGGGTGTGTTCTGTTTGGGTGGGGGCTTGGTTGTGCTCGGCTTAAATCCCCCTGCAACTCAGACTAAGCCAAGCACAACCAAGCCCCCACCCAAACAAGCTCAAGGTCCATACTTTTGTATATTTATACAAAGTCAGCTTATTGTCCCCACAAACTGGATCCTCATTTTTACCTACCTTAGAAAGGGTGGCAGGCTGAGTCAACCTTGAGCCTGGTGAGATTCGAACTTACAGTAATTGCAGACTGCAAAGTTAATCACAGTGCTTTAGTCTGCTGAGCCACTAAGCTCAGCAGACTAAAGGTTGAATTACTCTTCCTTCTTCTTGTTTATGAAGCCATCTTCTTCAACAGACCTACACAGAGAGGAATAAAATGGCATTGAAGTAAGAAACAAAAGGGAGAAAAGACTGGAAGAGATTTACATAAATCAACTTTTTGTTTGGCCCATCAGAGACTTGGTATCCAACAATGAATCTTGAAATCCGATGGGCATGGGAATTCTGCATCATGAATTTCTCACTGGATTGTGTTTGCCATCACATTTGCCTGGCTTAGTAGCAATGAACCACACAGGGAGATTTACAGGACAGGCAAACTATAAATCCATGCAGCATTGTGCCTATGATTAAATGGTAACATTAACTATATGAGGATTTATGCAATGTTAACAGCAGGTAACACCACATGGTAAACAAGAGATTGGTACAGATGTCTTCAGTAGCATATCATTCCCATAAAACATGGTATATACGCAACTCAAGAAAGAAGGGAAGAGGGAAGAGGGAGGAAGAAGAGGAGGAGGAGGAGGAGGAGGAGGAGGAGGAAGGGGGGAGGGGGAGGAGAAGGGGAAGAACAAGAACAAGAAGAGGAAGAAGAGGAGGAGGAGAAGGAGGAGAAGGGGAAGAAGAGGAAGAAGGAGAAGGAGGAGGAGAAAGAGAAGGAGAAGGAGAGGAGGAGGAGGAAGGGGAGGGGAGGAGAAGAAGAAGAAGAAGAGGGGGAGGAGAAGGAGGAGAAGGGGAAGAAGAAGAAGGGGAAGAAGAGGAAGAAGGAGAAGGAGGAGGAGAAAGAGAAGGAGAAGGAGAAGGAGAGGAGGAGGAGGAAGGGAAGGGGGAGGGGAGGAAGGGGTGGGAGAGGGGGAGGAGGGGGAGGAGGAGGAGGAGTATTTGTTTTTGTCATGGTCAGATGTAAACATAATTTAGGCATTTATCTTCATCTGAATCCTGCATACATATCAGTCTCGCTACCGTATTTAATTCAAGAAATCCCAACGCTGCATTAGATAAGACAGTAGAGATATTGGGAGAATGGTAAACATCCAGGGACTTGAAAACTATATTCATGCATGAAGATGGGAGAAGATTGGATCCCCAGTCCAGGTGTGTGATTGGCTCTGGAAAAAGACTGTGCAATCTATTCAAAACAAAATCCATTCAGAGGGATCATAAAGCCTGGCGTGCAGCTGAAACCCTTTCAGCAACCTCCCTTTTTTGTATACCCTTTGCACTTACAAATAACCGAGACAAATAAGCAAGGAAAGGGTGTAAATGAAAACCACTGATTTTGACTGAAGTAGATTTGCAGAACTCGGGAAATACATCCTGCATTATGGAATAGAAGACCAGCAGCATTCATCTTTCTCCAGTCAATAACTTACAGTCCCTCCCCTTAGCAAATATCAATATGTTTTTGAAAAGTGCGTTCAAAAAAAGAGCCAATTTTCTGAAAGCAGCATATATTGGAAGCTTATGTATGTATTATTAAAAGTGATTTTTTAAAAAAAATAACATCCATTTTGGAAATTTACATTTAAAAGAGAAGCATAACCTCTGAGAAATGTAAGTTTGAAAATCCACTTTAACATCTGCCCGGTGCATAATTCTATAGTTTGAAAAGATGTATCGTGAAGATTTTTTTAAAAAACAAAATAAACCCTTATTAGGGGACATTGTGTAACCTGAGTTCATTTATCATCAAAGGATGTGTAATGCATACTTTTAAACAAACTTTTATAGGAAGAAGAGTAATGAAATCATCTCATAAAATATAAATAGTGCAATTGCAAAATAACTCAGTTGCTTTGTATTATTTATGAAATCACTGGCAGACTTCTAAGATAGTACCACAAAAGAAAAAGAATCAAGTTCAAAACTGAAGCAAAAAAATAAATAAATTTCCTTGGTATTTCAGTAGATTGAAGATATCTATGGTATTCATCTGGTTAAACCTCTGGTGCTGATCTATGACCACAATAAATATTCGATTTTAGTTGAAAAACCTGTTGGTAGAGCTACAGAAAGAGTTCTGATTTGGATTGGTTGTATCACAAAAAAGGAAGATAGATCCTTCCTTCCTTCCTTCCTTCCTTCCTTTCTTCCTTCTTTCCTTCCTTCCGAAGAATATCCTTCTCCCTCCCTCCCTCCCTCCCTCCCTTTTGATTAAAAGCAAGTCAAGAAGAAATATAGATAGTCTTCAATGTGCAACCATAATTGGGACCAGAATTTTCATTCTTAAACAAGACAGTTGTTAAGTGAGCCATGCCCCATTTTGCAACCTTCCTTGCCACAGATGTTAGGCAAATCACTGCAGTTGTTAAGCGAATCAAGCAGCTGTTAAGCGAATCAAGCAGCTGTTCAGCAAATCCAGTTTCCCACATTGACTTTGCTTGCCAAAAACCAGATGGGAAGGTTGCAAATGGTGACCCCGTGTGATGCGGTAACCATTGAAAATATATTCTGGTTATCAAATGCATGAACTTTGATTATAATTATGGCAGCATCATACAGATCAGGGGTGAAATGCTACTGGTTCGCTCCGGCTTGCGCAAACCAGTAGTTAAAAAATGCTTTAAAAAGGTTTTTTTTTTTTAAAAAAAAGGGTTTTTTTACTTTTTTAAAGCATTTTTTTACTACCAGTTTGAGTGAATAGGTAGTAAAAAAATGCTTTAAAAAAGTAAAAAAAAAAAGTTGGCCACGCCCATCCAGTCACATGACCCCACCACCACCAAGCCACGCCCACCGAGCCATGCCCACAGAACTGGTAGCAACAAATTTTACATTTCACCACTGATACAGATGCTGCCATGGTTATAAATGCAAGGGTGGCCATAACTCCCTTTTTTTCTGTGCCTTGGCAACTTAGAAGGCTGGCTAAATGAATGGCTGTAAGTCCAATTGCTTCAGAATACATCTGCTGTTAGACAGAATGAGGAAGTATTCCACAGCAAAGATCTTGCAAAATGGGAGCCGTGTGGTGTCTTCATATTCATAATCTTTAAGTCAGGGATTCTCAATCTTGGCCACCTTAAGAAGGATGGGCTTCAACTTCCAGATTTCCTTAGCCAACATGGCTAGCTGCTGAATTTGTGGGAGTTGAAGTCCAGGCATCTTAAAGCTGCTAAAGTTTGAGAAACACTGCTTTAAGCTATTGACCCCTTGCATTCCTCAGGTGAATTTGGAAAGGTTGTTCCATTACCAATTTCAATTAAAGTTCAACTACTGTTGTATATGCAGCTTCTTGCCCATTGGCTAGAAAGCAAGATACCTTGATTCTGCCCGAAACAAGTAAAGATTATTACGTTGTAGAGAGTGTCAGTTCAATGGGATTAGATTCAAGCCCTGTGCTGGTTTCCACAGTACTCCCCTGCCTTAGAACAAGTAAAATTAATGACTTCTCACCTACACAGCAAACAGACTAGAGATTCACTTTTTTGCAAGGCCCCGAAGACCTGGTGTTGTCAACAGCCTGGGGAACCCAGCATGGGATGGGGCCCATCAAGTGGTTTGTTTGATTGCTTCCTGTGACCAAGGGCAGGTCACTGAGAGTGGGTGGGTGGCCATATAAATCAAATAAATAAATAAATAGCAATAGCACTTAGATTTATATACTGCTTACTAGTGCTTTACAGCCCTCTTTAAGCAGTTTACAGAGTCAGCCTATTGCCCCCAACAATCTGGGTCCACATTTGACTACCTCAGAAGGATGGAAGGCCGAGTCAACCTTGAGCCTGGTGAGATTTGAACTGCCAAATTGCAGGCAGCCCATAGTCATCAGAAGTGGCCTGCAATACTGCATTCTAACCACTGTGCTGCCGAGGTTCTATCAAGGTGATTGGCAACTTTAATGACTGTGTGATTCATTTAACAATGATGGTAAAATGGTTATAAAATTGGATCCAATTGCATGATGACTTATTTAATGACTGCATCACTTTGTGATCAAAATTCCAGCAACAATTCTATTTCTTTATTATTGAATAGATGCATATAGCTATCCAATACACATACAATGACTTCGGGTAGTGCAGAGCATTAAAAATCAACAATGTAGAGTTCTCAGAAACCCCCACTCACCATGACAGTGACAACCAAAGTCATACAACCCACTTTTTATGCAGTCATGCTGGTTTCTTTTGAGAGCTATTATTTTTCTTCTTATTTATTTTATTTATTTATTTTTGTGATTTATATGCCGCCATTTTCCCTGAGGACTCAGGGCGGCTTACATAAAACAGTCACCAATACAAATCACAATAAATATAATTAAAATACGATTAAAATCCACAATAACAACCATTAAAATTATAAAAACTATACAACCCCACGATCAGAGAATTGTTGGAACAGCCACGTCTTCAGTCCACGGCAAAAGGAAAGGAAGTCAGAGGCCATCCTGAGGTCGGTGGGCAAACTATTCCAGAGGGTCGGGGCTCCGACAGAGAAAGCCCTCCCCCTGGGGGCTGCCAGTCAACATTCTTTGGCTGACAGCATCCGGAGGAGGCCCGCTTTGTGGGTGCGCACCGGATGATGGGAGGAAGGCAAGAGGTGGTCCTGTAAGTGCCCCGGGCCTATGCCATGTAGGGCTTTATAGGTAAGCACCAGCACCTTGAAACGAACTCAGAGAACAACCAGTAGCCAGTGCAGCCCCCGCAGGAGAGGTGTAACACGGGAATAACGAGGAGCCCCCGTAACTTCTTCATTGGTATTGTGCTAGACTGGGCTTTTATAATCTCACTTCTCAAAATTTCCCAAGCTTCTTGAGTTATTTTCCCCTTGAGGATTCTCATCCATGGAATTCTTCCCAAGCTCTGTCTAAGTTTATTGAAATTAGCTCTCTTAAAGTCCAAGACTCTAATTCTACTACTTGTGTTTTAAATCAACCTGAGGTCCCCAGGCCCTCTGACAAAGCCATGTCTTCAGGACCTTCTGGAAAAGGAACAAGGAGGAGGCCAATTTTATTTTGTATGTCAAGGATTATCAGTGTTGAACTGCATCATGTTGAACTTCCTAGCCAGTAATTCCCAACCACCTCTTCCTGGCAGCAGTAAACAGAGATGGCACCTCCATCTTATCCTTCCTTTATAATTATGTACCTTGCATTGCTCAAGGGCCAGAGAAGAACTACACACCTGCTCTCACCCAGAGGTGGGTTGCACATAATTTAACAACAATTTGCCTAGTGCAGAACGAAAAATGTTAGTGTGCGGTTGCTTGCGCACAGCTTCAAACACAAGGCAATTTCATGCGCACGGTTTCCAGCACACCTTTTCAGGCAGTTGCAGTGAGTAGAGCGGGTGAGGCACAGAAATCAGCTGGGCTGTGTGTGTGGGGGGGGTGAGTGAGCCAGAGAGTGAGATATACAGGATGGGATAGCGCCAGGGCAGGTGGGTAGGCCCAGCTGTTGGTCAGAACTACCGGTTCACTACGTTATTTTTTTCACCCTCCAAAATGAATAAACTCAATGGCCCAAGCAAACATCCCTTCTTTCTCCCTCCCTCTCCCTTTGATAGATTCCCAGCCTCTGTTTAGAAATATATTTACCTGAATTGTGACATTTACCTGCAGCAATGACTAACCAGGAGCCACTTTGTGCCTCAAGTGAGAAAGGCCTTCTTGAGTCAATGTGATTTTCTTCTCACCGTTTCGTCCGTTGCAAATCATGATTCAGGAAACTGAAGTACACGAGGAAAACTCAAAACGGGGAAAACAGCCTTTGGGGCTTTATTTTAAATAGGCTAGATTGATTGCTTTCCGTGAAGGGTCTTTCATTCAAGGCAACAAAATTCATCAGTTAAATGATTAACGGACCATTGCATGGATGATTGGCCTGATAGTTGCAACTACTGGATTCTATTCCAGATGTACCAACTCAGTTTTACATGTCTGAGGCCCAGGGCACTGAGATTCTCACATCCTCCTCAAAATAAATAAATAAATAAAATCCCACCTGAGTAATAAAACATTTCTGTCAAGAAAGCTAGAAAACATTATCAGCCCACCTCACCCAATCACTTTATTTGCCCATTTAAGATGTGAAGCTGCCTTTCCCAAATTTAAAGGCAACCCCCCCCCCCCCCCCCGTGGCTTCTGTAATCAGACTAACAATTGAATGGAGGGATTGAGACACCATTTTCAATTTTCTAACCTATACATTTTGTCAAGACGAAAGACTTTCTCTTTGGGTGCCCTGAAATCCAATTAACCATGCTGAGAAAGTAGGTTTTTACTCCCTGAAGCCAAGAATCTATCTATAGAACAGCTGTGGAGTTCAGTGAATCGGACGGGACTTCACTCTGACCTCATTCTCCAGCTAACAAATCAATCAAATTGAATGAATTAAATATAGTTAATGAGAGTATCGATCTCAACAGGAGACTTCCTTGCCTATTCATTCTTTCTCTTCTTCCTTGGGGGGAAGGGAGGAAAAAAAAAACCAACCCGGCAGGAGGGAGTCTACTAACAATTCATCACTCAAAAGATTTCCAATTTAGGGGACGGTGATTCAGTTAACTTTCTGATCTGGAAAATTAGGGGAGACTGAATGAGGTCATAAGACTTATCGAACTGCAGCTGATGGATGATACTGTGTCAGCCAAGCTTCTCAGCGATGCGAAGCTATCACCGGGAAATGGTTTTTCGGAAATTCTGAAAAAACGGCAAGGTTCATTTGACAAATACTGACTAGGGTGGTGTGATATTGGTCTGTATCCCCCCAAAAAAAAGAAAAAAGAAAAAATCAGAAGCCTTAAGTAAAGATATGTAGACAATGGGGGTCATGCAAGGATATTTTTGATTAGCCTGAAAATCATGAGGACTACATATACAGCAGTGGCCAAAATTGTGGAAACCTTTAGGGAAAAGTGTATTTTTGAGGTTTGATGGCTAATAACACCATTTTCTTTCTTTCTTTCTTTCTTTCTTTCTTTCTTTCTTTCTTTCTTTCTTTCTTTCTTTCTTTCTTTCTTTTCTTTTCTTTTCTTTTCTTTTCTTTTCTTTTCTTTTCTTTTTTCTTTTTTTCTTTTTTCTTTTTTTTTTTCCTTTGGAGTTTCAAGATAATCCTATTCCACTGGTGGAATGGCCTGGGAATAGCCCAGACCTTAATCCAACTGAAAATCTATGGAGCCGACTAAAGAAATTTGTTAGTCAGAAACGACCCAGCAATAAAACCCAGTTAATAGAAGCAAGCATTCAATCTTGGTTTCACATTAGAATAGCTGTAGAACTAAAAAACTTGGTTCACTCCATGGGAAGATGTTGTAAGGCCGTAATTGATGCTAAAGGTTACCCAACTAAGTATTAACTGACACGGTGATAATTTTTGTATATCTCGTTTTTTCTATGGTGATCATTTTTGTACATCTCAATTTTTCTACGTGTTTCATTTTTCTTCTTTATGCTGTCACTGCTATTCTAATAGCCTATCCTTCATAAAAGTCATTGTATTACATTCTTGATTAAATGATCTTTCCATTGATATATAATTTTATGGTACTACTCAAGAAAAAAAAAGTGGTGTTATTAACTAGTTTTGGAAAATACACTTTTTCCAAAAGATTTACACAATTTTGGCCACTACTGTATATGGAAATAGAGGTATGTATTTCTTGACTTACAACACTTCATTTAGTGACCATTCAAAGTTACAACAGCACTGAAAAAAAGTAATTTATGACTGCTTTTCAAATTTACAACCATTGCACCATCCCCAGGGTCAGGCGGTCAAAATTCAGACGCTTGCCAACTGTCTCATATTTATGACAGTTGCAGTGTCCCAGGGTCATGTGATTCCCCTTTTGCAACCTTCTGACAAGCCAAGTCAATGGGGAAGCCGGATTCACTTAACAGCCATATTACTAATTTAACACCTGCAGTGATTCAGTTAACAACTATGGGAAGAAAGGTAGTAAAATGGGGCAGTTGAGGTTGTAAATCAAGGACTACCTGTAATAAGTGTGGTAGCCAGTATGAAACGTGGGAAGTGAAGGCAGACTCAATTACATACAGTATCCATTTTGACCATTTACTAAATGGTTGGGTATAATTCAAACTACCTTGCAGGGAAGCTCTCCTGCATCGTAAAATAAATAAATCTTTAATTATTTATTTATTTATTTAGCGTATGGTTGGTCACACACAGTATTAAAACACTTCATTTTTACAGGTTAAAACGTTTAAAACAATCAAAAAGAAAAAGCAGTAAGAAAACCTAAGAGGGTAACAGAAGTAAGATTTCAGAGTTTAATGTCGAGTTTGGAGATCCAGTCAGTAGCTGCCGTTGTTATGCAGAGGAAGTCCCTAGAATCTCCTGGATACCTTCTGTTAGAGCATTCCCTCACTATATGCTGGATAGTCTGTCAAGGGGCCCCACAATCACATTGTGCTGAAGGTGTCTTTCCCCATTTATACAAGGAATCGGCACACACCCCATGAGTCATTCTAATTCTGTTATATGTCACCCATATGTGTTGGGGTAGGTTAAATCCTGGAGGTATACTATTAGGATTAATATGCTCATAGATATCTTGCGAGGAATAACTATTCCACGCTTCCATCCACTTTTGTGTGATGTTCTAATGATCAGCCATCAACTTAAGGACTGTCAATTTTACATTCTTGAGATTGCACTTGGATGGGTTAGAATAGAGGGGAAAACTTTGCTTTAATACTGTTACAACTAAGGACGGCTTAAGCTTGTTTCAGTCATGGGTTTTGGAGGCTACGTCATGGAGTCAAGGCTTTAAGAAATGTTGCTAAGACATGGTTGTCCCATTGTTAGGTATAAGTAGAAAAACCTCCTTCTCCTCATCCCCCACCCCCAGTCTAAGATAAATTCTTGATGGTCCTGCATGTGTGAGAGACTGCTGTGGTGTATGGCCCTCAAGTGGCCTTCTCTAAAGTGTACATTTATCTCTCTCTCTCTCTCTCTCTCTCTCTCTCTCTCTCTCTCTCTCTATCTATCTATCTATCTATCTATCTATCTATCATCTTTCAACCTAGTAATAAGGAGAAATTTTCTGACAGTGAGAACAATCAACCAATGGAACAGCTTGCCTTTGGAAGTTGTGGGAGCTTCATCACCAGAAGCTTTCAGGAGACTGGACTGCCATCTGTCAGAAATGATGTAGGGCAGGGGTGTCAAACTCACATTGTCACGGCATCGTCACATGACATATCACAACTTTCCCCCCTTCACTAAACTGGGTGTGGCCATGGCCAGCGCATGACGCATATGGCCCACACGCCTTGAGTTTGATAGCCCTGGTATAGGGTCTTTTGCCTGGGCAGGAGTTGGACTAGATCACCTAAAGGTCCCTTCCAACTCTGTTATTCTGTTATTTTCTGTTACATGTAATATATTTACAAATGCATCGTCCCTTCTTTTCAACAGCAGCCAGTCTAATTAATCCTATGATTGTCTGGCTTCTGTCTTTCAGTCTCATGAAAAAAAGGGGGGAATCAATACAGATAGTCCTCAATTTACATCCATTCATTAACAACCGCTCAAAGTTACAACCACAATAAAAAAACGTGATTTATATCCACTCACTGGACTTATGACCATCACAACAACCCCATGGTGACATGATCAAAATGTGGGCACTTTGCAACTGGGTCAGACTCTGCCCAAAGGAGTTGCTGAACATACGGCCAGCTGCAGAAGGCGAATTAAGGAAATGTTTGGCTTGCTACAAGCCTCTTTTGTGCTGACCTAAAATAAAAGCTGGGCTAATTTGGTTTCAGCAACACCTAAAGCATCGGACTACGACTTCACAATCTATCTACTTTATGAGCTGTTTAAAGATTCCTTTTTTTCTTATTCAGCTTTTTCTCTTTCCTGAAGTGAGCTTGAAAAATAAATCAGATCTGAAGTGAAAACAATGGGGGGAGAAAAATGATCGATACCATTAATGGCCCTCTTTCCTCCAGATGTCCACTCTGCTTTCTACAACTCGAGTACTCTGTAAACACTTGGGGCCTTTAAGAGGGGCTTTTCCCCTCCCTTTAACCAGGTGTACTCAACTTGAAAAAGGTAACGTCCACCGTAACTTTCACTGCCTGGTTTGAAATCAGAGGTCAACATCAACACATTTTAGCATCAGAGCCCAGATAGCCATCTCTTACAATGAAGAGCATTGCTTCTACTTTTTTGGGGGTGGGGGGAAGCTTGAACATTGTCCAATGTGCTTGCAAATATTGGCAAAAGTAATGTGTGCTCAGATGAACACACTATCTTCGCTTCCCTGGGCATTGAGTGATTTTTTCCCTTATTGTTTTTCCCTTTTTTTAATCCAGAACCCACAAAATTGGTGTAAAACTGGATGGATGGATGAATGGACTCAGCCTTCAAAACTCGAATAATTCATATTTAAAGGTGGTGTCCCATTCCTTCTATGTATGTATAACTCAATAGTAGCTGTCACGGCTCTGTCGGAGCCTGAGTCCAAGGAGGAGGACGAGACAGAGCTAAGGCTGATGGAGGAGCAGGACGAGGCAGTCCTGAGTCCCATGGGCCTGGGAAGGGTCGCCAGTGAGGGAGAAGGACCATGTGCAGAAGGACCATGCAAGGGGGGAGGACAGGTCAGGCAGAGGAGCAGAGGAACAATTACCTCCCCCTCTCCCGATCCTCGAGCATGGAGAATGGAGAGGAGGTGAGATCAACTCAGGGCAGCCCAACAACTCGGGAGGAGGGTGCCCTGACCCTCTTCACAATGTCACGGTGACAATCAACCCTGTTCCCCTCCTGGGGTAATTGCACTTAATTAGAGGTGAACCGTGGCTTTTCCTTGGAGTATACTTTTAGGAGAAAATAAGGCGGGATACATTCTAAAAAACTCATTTTATTATAAAGAAATAAAAGCAATCTTTCTAGCTAATTAGTTACATCTTGGCAGCGTTCCTGCTTTACTTCTTGGCAGGCGAACAAAAGAAAAGGAAGTTAGAAAGAAAGAATGTAGACATGCGCAGTAGTTCAAAATAGTTCAGATTAGGTTCTGGCAAGCTACCGTAATGCTCAGAATGGAAACTCGGCTGGCAAGTACAAAATAACGCAGTGACACACAAGGAACACCTGGGGAATGAGATTTAAAGAGATGCTGTTGGGTGGGGCGTTTGTTGGGAACGAGCTTTGCTTTTTCTAGCCTTACATGTTGTTACCGATGTCTGTATACTTTGCTGCATTTGCCTTGTTTGTCATGCTGGCCTGGCTTGGATACGTGCGAGGTCGCAGTGACACAGTTCTACTCTGGGTTGTGCTGCAGTCCCAGTGAACTCTTCCTGTGATGCGGACTCCTTGGGACCGATTTCCCTGAACTATGGCTGCTCTCAGAACTGTGATGCTCCTCTGGATTAATAGCAGCCAGGAACCATTGGAGGTGCGTGGTTAGAGCTTTGCTCCTGGACATGCAGTGAACAGTAAGACTTTTGGGGGAAAGTTGGAACAATAAAGGGAAATTAAGTCTTTGTTCTGGCTGTGTTGTTTCTGTGGCCAGCCCCGGCTCATTATACTAGCACAGAAATTTCTTTCTTCTGCGGTTATGATAACGATGGTATTTTTGAAACTGCCTGCTTTTCCAGGTTACCAGTAATCAAGACATAACTGATCCTATTCTTTTTTTTTTCAACTGTCCCTAATACTGCCCATGGTAATAAGGAAAAATTCAATTGGAAGAAAGATCTGATATCAGCCCTATTGAGAGACCCAAGCATGAAGATTATATACGGTATTATGCAGTGGTGGGACTTGAACAACTTAACAACCGGTTCTCTGGCTGGGTAGGTGTGGCTGGTTGGTCATGTGACTAGGTGGGTGATGTCACCCATCACACCCAACCTCCCCCCCTCCCAGCCACTCGCCTCAAAGGCAGAGGTAGGATTCAGCTGGTTGGAGCTAATCCCACCACTCGTTGGCCAGCCCCGCCCATTTTTCAGCCTGTTTTCCACCCTGTTTTTTGGCCATTTTTAGGCCATTTGGGGGGCTGTTTTCAGGCCATTTTCCAAGCTATTTTTGGGCCTTGTTCAGGCCAGTTTTGGGCCATTTTCAGATCATTTTTCGGGCCGTTTTTGGCCTGAAGAATGGCCCAAAATGGCCAGAAAATGGCCTGGAAAACAGGCCAAAAATGATCAGGGACAGGAGCAGCCTGTGCTGGGATCTGCCAGTTCGCCGAACTGTGTAGAATCTTAACTACCGGTTTGCTGGAACTAGTGCAACTCAGAAGCAGCCCACATCTGGTATTATGTCTCCCAAACACATTTTTATGGCCAAATGGGTACCAAACCTAGCTTCAATCCAAGGAACACCCTCAGATCATTGCATCTCTGAGAGATGGTCTAAAGCAGTGTCTCTCAACCTTGGCCAATTGAAGATGTGCAGACTTGAACTCCCAAAATTTCCCAGCCAGCCTTGCTCGCTTGAGAATTCTGGGATTTGAAGTCCATACATCTTCAACTGGCCAAGGCTGAGAGAAAGACTGGTTTAAAAATACATGATGCAGCAATCTTGCTTCAATCAGACTGATCTTGTCTAGAGAGTGCCTGAATGGGAATCTATTTGTGAAATGTCACATGTAATAAAGGATATTTAATACCCAAACAAAAAAAAAAATGCACATGCTGGCCAGCTGATTTTCAGGCCTTCCGGGCCCACAGGAAGTTGGGAAATGAGCCATTTCCAACCTCTGGAGGGCCTTCGGGGGGGGGGGGGGAGAGGAGGCTATTTTCACCCTCTCCAGGCTCCAAGAAAGCCTCTGAAACCTGGGGAGGGCACAAAATGGGCCTTCTAGGCCCACCAGAAGTTGGGAAATGGGCTGTTTCCTGCCTCCGGAGGGCCTTGGGGGGGTGGGAGAGGCTGTTTTCGCCCTCCCCAGGCTCCAAGAAAGCCTCTGGAGCCTGGAGAGGGTGAAAAATGGGCCTACCGGGCCCACCAGTAACCTTTTTGCCATCACGTGACAAAAGTGAGGGGAGCGCGAGGAGGTCACACACGCATGCATGGCGTGGTGGGGCAGGGGGGCATTGAACTTTGGGTGTGGGCACTCACGTGCGTGACCACCCATGCTCCCCCCGCTTTTGGCACACGATGACAAAAAGGTTAGCCATCACTGATCTAGGGCTATATATGTTCCACTACCTTGGTAGAATCTCTATGCGTCTTAGCTCAAGCAGCTCAGAGAATGTCCTTTAAAAGCGATATTGAGGCAGCCAGATCATCTCAGCACAGTAATGCACATAAGAAATTAATAATAATATTACATTACATAGTACTAGATAAGTGCATGGTCTATTAAATTCAATGTAGATGACTTTAGGGTGGAATTGGATAATTCCTAAAGGATATGATTATCAATGGTTATTGGATCTGGTGCTATTTTCTTATACGTTCCTGAATACACTTCTCTTTCCCTCTCCCTCTGTCTCATTTTATGAATGAATTCCTATTTATCTTTATTTTCCATTATCAAGAAAGAATGCACATCTACATAGGTCTCTGGTTCTATTGCTTATGAATCCCACAATTGCCCAAATTTTTAAGTATGTATTCAAGACATGTTCATACCACCATCTAACTGAAGCTTTCAGAAAACTCCAAATATCCAAGTAAAACAATTCAAAACAAGCAGGATGTAAATCAGAGGAAAAACAGAAGTAAGTGCTAGAGTTTCATACTGCTAAATTATTATTATTAACTTTTATGTACTGATTTTTACTCGGCTGTTCACCGCCCTGAGTCCGTAAGGAGAAGGGCGGTATATAAATCTAATAAATAAATAAATAAGAATCCTGGTTGAGTTTTCAGAAAAGCTTTGCCAGGTACCAAGATATCAAGCTGGCACCAGATTGATTTCTCTAAAGAATTTGTCCAATTTATAAAAACAGATTGTATTAACAGACTTCTCCAAAATGTTCATAAGTACTTCTACTTGTATTTTTTTATCATGGGTCAAATGAAAACTGGGATATATACAGTAGTTGCTCAGACACAGTACTTCTGAATACTTACTACTAAGAGTACCACATTCTGAAAGCAACACACACCAGCATAGTTGTACTTCAGATATTATTCTCATTATCAGCAACCATTTCCTTGTGTTATGAATTTAGAACGCACCTTTTCTAATTTGTGGGAATATGCAATACTGTAGCCCCATGATGGCGAACCTATGGCACATGTGCCACAGGTGGCACATGGAGCCATATCTATGGGTATGCAAGTGTTGCCCTAGCTCAGCTCCAGTGCACATGTGTATGCCAGCCAGCTGATTTTCAGGCCTTCCAGGCCCACCGGAAGTCGGTAAATGAGCCGTTTCCAGCCTCTGGAGGGCCTCTTGGGGGGGGGAGGCCATTTTTGCCCCCCCAGGCTCCAAGAAAGCCTCTGGAACCTGGGGAGGGCACAAAATGGGCCTTCTGGCCCCACCAAAAGTTGGGAAATGGGCTTCTCTGGCCTCTGGAGGGCCTTGGGGGGGGGGAGGCTGTTTTTGCCCTCCCCAGGCTCCAAGAAAGCCTCTGGAGCCTGGAGAGGGTAAAAAACGGGCCTACTGGACCCACCAGTAACCTTTTTGCCATCACGTGACAAAAGTGAGGGGAGTGCTGGGGTGGGGGTCACACATACATGCATGGCGTGGCAGGTCAGGGGGGCATTGAACTTTGGGTGTGGGCTCCCCCTGCTTTTGGCACGCGACAGCAAAAATGTTAGCCATCACTGCTGTAGCCTGTTGCTTGTAAAATAGACCATGTAGTTATTTTAAGAGTGCTGAAGTTTTTCCCCATTTATATATTGAGTGTGATTCCCATTTGGGGGGCGGGGATGAAAACTCTGCAGGTGCGAATAATGTTATCATCACAGCTCCATTCTCATTTCCCTAAGAAATCACAGAACTGTGCTCCATTCATTTATTTCACATCTTCCCCAGTAAAGGAGTTAATAACAATCATTCAGTCATAAAATAACCATCACAAAGACTTTAAAACCAGGAAAACAAGGAAGGGAGGATGTCTATGGAGATACTCAGTCATCCAGGTCATAGTTTCCCAAGAGGCAAGTGGATTTCCTTTCTTTTTCCTTGAAGGTGTTTCACGTCCAAGAAGCTTCTTCAGTTCAGTCAGAACAGTTCAGTTTCTGAAGCTTGGGAAAAAAGCACCTTTGGACAAAGAAGGAAGGGAGGGAGGGAGGGAGGGTGGCAGAGGTGGTATTCAGCTGGTTTGGACTGGTTTGCCTGAAACAGTAGCGGAAATCGTGGGTGCTATCCCAGCTCTAAGCTGTCCTATTTAGCGATATTTTTAAGGCTGAACACATTCATGGAAGGCATGTGTGTGAGCAAAGCGCATGCATGGAAGGCCGTCCGCATGTGCGGAAGGCAGGTGCACACATGAAGTGAGTGTGCACATGCGGGGTGAATCAGTAGCAACATAATGTGCAAGCCACCACGGAAGGAAGGAAGGAAGGAAGGAAGGAAGGAAGGAAGGAAGGAAGGAAGGAAGGAAGGAAGGAAGGAAGGAAGGAAATAAAAAGCTTCACTTCATATAAAACTATACATGGGTCCATCCAGCTTGTATTTCGTGTCCTGATTATTTTTGCCAGAGTGTAAGACAGAGCATTTATTGGTTGAGACTTGGAGTTGCCAATTGTTTGACCATTCTGATGCATAGTCGAGGTCTTTTTGCAAAGTAGCAGCATTGTCAATGGTGTTGAATAGTTTTACATCATCTGCAAAGAGAACGCAGTTGCTTATAATATGATCACAAAGGTCATTTATATAAAGTATAAAGAGTGTGGGTCCTAAAATGCTGCCTTGGGGGACACCACTGTTAACAAGTGCAGGGTTAGATAAGGCGTTCCCTATTTTGACTACTTGCTGCTTGTTTGATAGGAACGCAGCTATCCACTTATGCAGGAATCCAGAAATGCCATAAGATTTTAGTTTTAGAAGTAGCTTGTCATGTACCACTGAATCGAAGGCTTTACAGAAGTCTATATAAATTGCATCTATTGCTTTACCCTGGTCGAGTTTTGAAGTCCATGTGTTTTTGCAGTGTAACAGCTGCAGATTGCAGGACCATTTTTCTCTAAAGCCAAATTGCTTGTTAGGGAGTAGGTTGTTAGTCTCTAAGTAGACGGTAATGGATTGGTTTATGATTGATTCCATGACTTTGCAGGTGACACAACATAATGAGATTGGTCTGTAATTATCAACAAGGCTGGGATCACCTTTTTGAAGATAGGGATAACCATGGCTAGTGACCATAAGTTAGGTAAGGAGCTTGTTTTGAAAGATATTTCATAGGTTATGCTAAGAGGTTCTGCTGTGGTGATTGAGAACTTCTTTAGGAAGTAGGCACAATCCGTCAGGGCCAATCAATAGAGATGGTTTTAGGTTGCGTAGTGCCTTTTCAACAGCATCTTCTGTAAATTGTGCAAACTAACAATATTCCTTATAGAGATCTGAAGAAAGGTCTTATCACTCAGTCTTAAAGAGTTACGAAATCTCTTTTTGGAAATCTCTTTGGACTAGACTCCCACTATGTGGTGGTTTTGAGGGAGTAGTAGAACTGGGCAAGATTTCAGAAGGGTGCTAGGTTTCAATCATAGCCCAGGTGAAGCTTTGAAGCTGCTTCACATGCATTCTACTCCCAGCTTCTAAAGAGGGAAATTCCGTGATGCTTTGCTTTGCTTCACCTTCACTTTACTAGGCTGGGAAATTTATCAGTGTATCAGAAGTGCTGGAGGGATAGGAAGCATCCAGAGACAGTTACAAAGAAATAAGGAAGCCCTCAAAGGATGTGTGGCAGGAGACAGGAGTTTCTTGGTTCGGTTCCAAGTCAACCAAATTAGGTTTCTTCTGCTAAAATTTCAACTGAAAAGTTCCCAGCTGTGGGAAAGAGGGCACAGAATCAGGGGGAGAAATGACAAAAGTAGTGTTGTGTCAATGCAACAGCAGCTGCATCCGCTTTATACATGTGTTGTGGCACTGCATGCGTGTGTGAAAGGTGCACAGTTACATCACAATACCACTTTTGTCAATTTAATAAAAATTGTGGCTCTTGCAGACACCTCCAGAAATAGGTGGACCATTCCACCATCTTTAGCAGGGCTCCTGGCTCACTTGCTGGCCACGCCCACGCCTGGTTTAGCGAAGGGGGGGAAAAGTCCCAATACGTCATGTGACAATGCTGTGACGATGTGAGTTTAACACCCCTGATGCTTTGAAATTGGCATGCCAGCTAAATAGAAGAAAGGGTCTACGATAGACTGAAGTCTAGGTGTGATACTGGGAGCCATAAGGTAAGAATTGGAATCCTATACAGGTAGTCCTTGACGTACCACTGTAATTGATCCCAAAATTTCTGTTGCTCAGCAAGACAGTTCTTAAGTGAGTTTTGTCCCATTTTATGACCTTTCTTGCCACAGTTGTTAAGCGAATCATGCAGTTGTTAAGTTAGTAACATGATTGCTAAGTGAACCTGGCTTCCCCATCGACTTTGCTTGTCAGAGGAACACAAAAGGAGATCACATGACTCCAGGACACTGCAGCCGTCATAAATGTGAGCCACTTGCCAAGCATCCAAATGTTGAGCATGTCACCATGGGGATGCTGCAAGGGCATAAATGTGTAACGCGGCCATAAGTTACTTTTTTCAGTGCCGTTGTCATTTCGAACGGCCACTTAAATGAACTGTTGAGAGTTGAGGACCATCTGTAAATGCTTTGTAATGAACTCCCATCCCGAGAAGAGCTGCCAAATATTAAGATTAATACAATGCAATAAAGCGTGCTTAGCACTGAGGAGAGAAAACTGGATGAAAATCGGATGATGTTTATTCGGTACTAACAGCCTCCTGTGACTTTGTTTCCTCTGTGGCAGGGATGGTATGGTTGTGTGCAGAGGTGGGTTTCCCACAGGGGTGAAATCCAAATATTTTCCCTACCGGTTCTATGGGCGTGGCAGGGGAAGGATATTGCAAAATCTCCATTCCCATCCCACTCCAGGGAAAGGATACTGCAAAATCTCCATTCCCTCCTCTCCTGGGGGAAGGATACTTCAAAATCTCCATTCCCACCCCACTCTGGGACCAGCCAGAGGTGGAATTTGCCAGTTCTCTGAACTACTCAAAATTTCCTTTACTGGTTCTCCGGAACCTGTCAGAACCTGCTGGATTTCACCCCTGGTTTCACATATTATTACCACCGGTTCGCCGCGCACATGCCCGGCCTTCCACGCATGCTCCTGGCCTCAAAAACGTGACTAAATAGGATGGCCCACCCGCAACCTCTGCTACAGGTTCGCCGGAACCCGTACGAACCGGTTGAATACCATCACTGGCTCTGGGTCTCCTTTTGAAAAAATATTCTAAGATGTGAGCAGGTTCGAAGACATATATGGTTTGAAGCCCAAAACGATCAGGCATTTTTTTCTCCATTTGGCCAATAATTTTCCTCTCTTTGTTTGCCGTCCTGTTTTATTTTTTTGATTATGTTTATAATACCATTTTCATGGTCTGTGTAGGGCTATGAAAAAGCAAATGGGAAACAAGGGAGCTTTTAAGAAATAAATTAAACTGGGGTCCAGAATTAGCCTGCAATCGGAGCAGTGGAGAGTTTTAATTTCCAGGCTACCTATTAGGAATGGGGAACTGCCAATTAGGCTAAGGATGGACACAAAGAAGAAAATGGCTTTGGATGAGCACACAATGAGAGGAAACATCCCAATTCTCTTTATGCCACCGTCTTGATGAGCTTGGTTCGTCCTGTAAAAAACATGGGCCAAGCCTGAGCTGTTCTTATGAACCTCTTTGCTGGGCGTCTGCCTCCAGAAGGTTAATGGAGAGTGAAATATGTTTGGTACGAGCCTCAAGTGAAGCAGAAAATGAGAGCCTTATCAATACCTGTTCATCCTGCTTGGCAGGCAAAACATGAAATGTTTATAATGACTAAACACTTTGCCGGCCAAGACAAAAAGAACAAAGAGAAAAGAAAATCTCTTTCCATTAGATCTCTGAGAAAACATAATTGCGCTTTAATGAGATGAAGTAGATAAAGTGCCAAATGATAGATGTGCTGCTTCTCTGTATTTTCCCCCAAATCAGGTGACAGAACACTAAATCCCAGTTTGTTTGTTCTTCTACAAGGTAGGCAGATCTCAGGGAGACAAAAACCTGGCTCACATTTTAATCGAAGCGTCCCTGATTTGGCTTCCTGAACCTTTACGAAATTTGAACTACACAATCTGGATGACGTTGCAACTTTAATGTCAGGGATCCAAGTAGCAATCCCAACGAAAGAAGACTCCGAGGCTTGAAGTTCCTCAACGTTCCATTTTATTAGAGATGTCATATTGGCACATCTGGGAAAACCCAAACCTGAAAGCTTCCAGGTTTTCCCCACTCAAAGGAAAGTCCAAGTCCCTGCCCAACACCCACATGTCCATCACATGGTCCAATCAAAGCACCATCCCAACTGGAGATGCCTCCCAGTTCCAACCATCCAGGTGCAGGGCAAGATGTCCTTGACTCTCTGAGAAAGGAATGTTATTATGACTACATATATCACCCTTGCTCCATACAATCCCCCCTCCCAGTTTCCCACAGTAGTGAATATGGCAGACCTGAAGATCCAATGCAAAAGATGGCCTCCAGGCCTGACATTTGATTTTATGGAATCCAGGCCAGCGGACTTCAAATGTCATGGATGAGTCTGCATTCAGACTGCTTCAGTCCAGACAGTGTTTGCACATTTTAAGAGTATTTAATAGAAGAGCATATTTGTAGTTCAAGGTTGAATTGTGGGGTCCTTGGTAGTCTCTGAATTTGATTGTTCTCTTCAAGATGTTTCAGGTAATAAAAGGTCTACAAGAAGACAACCAGGCTCAGAGAGTACTGAGGACCTCACAGTTAAGAATAAGTTAATGTATATTGAATCCTATAATATACATTAAATTTATTTAATACAGATGTAATGTGTATTACATTTACTTAAAGTTGAATGTAAATTATGTGAAAACCATGTAAATGTTACATATATGACAGTGGTGAAATCCAATTTTTTTTACTACCGATTCTGTGGGCGTGGCTTGGTGGGCATGGCAGGGGAAGGATACTGCAAAATCCCCATTCCCTCCCCACTCCTGGGGGAAGGATATTGCAAACTCTCCATTCCCATCCCATTCTGGGGCCAGCCAGAGGTGGTATTTGCCGGTTCTCTGAACTGCTCAAAATTTCCACTACTGGTTCTCCAGAACCTGTCAGAACCTGCTGAATTTCACCCCTGATATATGATGTAAAATGTATATTAAAAGGTAATACTTTCCCCTTTCCAGTCATGTGTGAGTCTATAGGGTGGTATTCATCTGTTTCTTTGCTAAAGGAGCAGTGATGAGTTCCTCCCAGTTCAGCCTGGTTCTCCCGAGCCAGTAGCGGTGATGATATGATTTCACCAAACTGGTTCTGCCCCCACCCTCACCCGCACCCCTACCCCCCGTGTTATTCTTACCTTTTATTTGGCCCCACCCTCCTGAGTACCAGCTGATCAGCTAGAGGGAAAAAACCTGTTTAAACTCTTGCCGTGGGGCTTCAAAGGGCCGCCCTACAGTTGAACAGTGTTAAAAGAAAAGAAATGAGTAGACCAGTGTCTGCAAAAATACATGAGTAGATCAGTGCCTGCAAAAATAAATGGGTAGACCAGTGCCTGCAAAAAATAAATGGGCAGATTGGTACAGCTCTGCAAGCAGTTAAAAGCCTGGTAGATCAATACCTCTGCTAAATCCTAAATAATTGTCACATGTCCATCAAGCCACGCCCACAAAATAAGCCATGCCCATAGAACCGGTAGTAAAAAAATTTAGAACCCACCCCTGTAAGAGAGTCAGGGTTGTCTGAAGACACTTCCGTGGTCGAGCGCTGTTACCTTCCCATCAAAGTGGTACCTATTTATCTACTTGCATTTGCATGTTTTCACATTGCTAGGTGGGCAGGAGTTGCAACAAGGATGGGAGCTCAACCCGTCGTGCAGTACTTGGGTCTCGAACTGCCAATCTTTCAGTTGACAATCCCAGACTTCTAACCACTAGGGAAATTTAATGGACACTTGTTTTAACCCTTTTTCTCCAGTTAATCAATTCAATCAAATAAATACTATATTATAAATCTAGAAGTGCTACAACCTCGTGAAAGATGAGATGAAGACAATGTCAAGAGACACGTATCTGATCCCTAATATCAGATTGGAATCCAGTAAGAAATGTTCATTATGAGTACCATTAGATGCAAGAATCAGTTTGGTGAAATGTTAAGGCATCCCTTCAGAAACCAGGAGATTGCGAGTTCTAGTTTTGTCTCACACGAAACCAACTATTTGACCTTGGGCCAGTCACTCTCTCTCTCTCTCAGCCCTAGGAAGAAAGACGCAATGGCCAACCAACCACTTCTGAAAAACCTTGCCAAGAAATCTTCAGGGACGTGTCCAGGCAGTCTCTGGAAAAAAAAGGGGGGGGCATTAGATAGCGTTATGCAGTAGTCTAGAGTAAGTATAAAGTATAAATAAGTCTAGAGTATGTATAAAATTATAACAGTTAAAGTTGACTTCAGGTCATTTCCACAGTGGCCCGGAGATGAAAGAGAACTACTATCATAAGACTATGTCTCTAACAAATAGCTAGCAAGATGTCTTTATGCCATGTTTAGGAAAGCATGAAGATAAGCCCTCAGCTTTAATAAAAAGAGTAAACGGAAAGCTGATTTTATCACGATAGCTTGTTATCTATCCAAACATTTGTTTCATTGAAATTCTATTTCTGAATCGTGACTTACAGCCCCTCAGGCTCTCATTATGTTAGCGACGGTGTTTGCAATGTTCTCTATTGCACCAAGTAAATATGCTCCTGGATGAGCTGAAACAACAATAGCCATCCCGTGGCAGCTGTTACGTCTCCGCATGGCAGATAGTCCAAAAAATATCAAGCTTCTGCGGCATTCAGTAATCTCCCTCTTTGTAGGCATCTGCACAATGATGGTTTGAAAAGGAATCAGATGATGACGTCTTCATTTTTGATGACATCGTCACGCAAGCGCTGCAACCTAACATATATTCGTCAGAAATTGTGGATCCAGTACATAATTGTGGCATTTTTGCAATGGGCATAATTACACTCATGTCTTCATTTTGAGCAGTGGTGAAATCCAATTATTTTAACTACCGGTTCTGTGGGTGTGGCTTGGTGGGCATGGTGTGGCTTGGTGGGTATGGTTTGGTGGTCATGGTAGGGGAAGGATACTGCAAAATCTCCATTCCCTCCCCCCTCCTTGGGGGAAGGATATTGCAAAATCTCCATTCCCTCCCCACTCCTTGGGGGAAGGATATTGCAAAATCTCCATTCCCACCCCACTCTGGGGCCAGCCAGAGGTGGTATTTGCCGGTTCTCTGAACTACTCAAAATTTCCACTACCAGTTCTCCAAACTACTCAAAATTTCCACTACCGGTTCTCCGAACTATTCAAAATTTTCACTACCCGTTCTCCAGAAGCATTCAGAACCTGCTGGATTTCACCCCTGATTTTCAGGACCTAATAGATACCATGATGCCTAGTGTCATATCATTGGGCACGCTAATAACAAAACTTGACTACATAATAGACAAATTGCAGACAATCGGAAAAGCACTTTGAAAACAACTGGATTACAGCAAGATGTCTAAACTGGCTCATTTGAAAAGCTCAAAACAGAAATAGCAATAGCACTTAGATTTATATGCCACTTTACAGTGCTTTACAGTCCCCTCTAAGCGGTTTACAGAGTCAGCCTATTGCCCCCAACAATATGGGTCCTCATTTAACCCACCTCAGAAGGATGGAAGGCTGAGTCAACCTTGAACCTGGTGAGATCTGAACTGTTAAATTGCAGGCAGCCAACAGGCATCAGAAGTAGCCTGCAGTACAGCACTCTAATCATAGGGCCTTATGCTTAACATCCTATGCTTTCTCATTTGGAATTACATAAACCTTCTTGAACCTATAGAATAGGCTGCATGTATTTTTAATTCAGTATGAAAAACTACAGCACTTATTAGAAGATGATGGAACTTGCTGAGATAGCCAACAGATTGCGTTAGTAGGATGCTGTCTAAATTTGTTAATGACTAGAAAGCCCTTATTGATTTTGCGAGAAACAGGAAAAAAATGAAATATGATCTTAAAGATTAGGATAAAAATTAGAGATTGGGAAAGAAAATGTAAATATAGTTGTAACTACAGAACAA
Source organism: Masticophis lateralis (assembly GCA_030761175.1). NCBI lineage: Eukaryota > Metazoa > Chordata > Lepidosauria > Squamata > Colubridae > Masticophis > Masticophis lateralis. The sequence continues at coordinate 12,771,038 of JAUDYJ010000006.1, read as the reverse complement.
GAGGATGTTTTATATTCATACATATAACTGCTGTAAAAGAAAATCAGAAGTCTTTATAATTCTTTTTTTTTTCTTTTGAGTTTGACTCATTGTTGGCTTCTTGACTGACAATACCCAATCAAGGAACGACCTACTAAGACAAACAAGATAAAAGTAAGCAACAGGCCAGTGAAGGAACCGTCAAGACTATATTAACAGTAACGGAATTGGAAGGGACCTTGGAGGTCATCTAGCCCAACCCGCTGCTCACGGAGGAGACCTATACTAGGGATTCGAACCACCAAACTGCTAACCTAACCTTTCTGATTGACAAGCTCAGCATCTTAGCCACTGAGCCACCTAGCCAGGCGTCTTACTCTTACCAACATTGCCAGGGCAAGCCACTAGTACAGTGATGGCTAACCTTTTTGCTGTCATGTGCCAAAAGTGGGGATCATGCGGGGGGGGGGGGGGTCAGGCATGCGTGTGCCCATACCCATAATTCAATGCACCCCACCCCCTCGCACATGCACGCGTGACCCCCCCCCTGCACTACCCTCACTTTTGGCAAGCAATGGCACGGAGGGCCTGGTAGGCCTGTTTTCCGCCCTCCCCAGGCTCCAGAGGCTTTCTTGGAGCCTGGGGAGGATGAAAACTGCCTTCCATCCCTACCTGGGAGGCCATCCGGAGGCCGGAAACAGCTCATTTCCCAACTTCAGGTGGGCCCAGAAGGCCCGAAAATTAGCTGGCCGGCACGCATATGCGTGCTGGAGCTGAGTAGGGCAATGCTCACGTGTGCACAGATATGGCTCCGCATGCCACCTGTGGCACCTGTGCCACAGGTTCACCATCACAGCACTAGTACATTGATGTCATGTGATGTACCATGATGTTTTTCCTCTTTGTGGAGCTGGGGTGGGTGTGGCCTGTGCGTGATGCATCTGGCCCATGGGCCACCAGTTTGACACCCCTGCAACTAGTATATAAATTGAGAGCAAACCCCATTCCCTGCTGGCACTGATGAAGTTACCTAGTTTGGTAATGAAACAACTGTAACAAAACAGCCAAGCTCAATGAGCCCCAAAGACCCCACAGTTCAACCCTGAACTACAAATATTCTTTTCTATGAGTAATTTGCTATATTTTAAGAGTTACCATATTTTCCGGCGTATAAGATGATTTTCTAACACATGAAAATCTTCTCAAAATTTGGGGGTCGTCTTATATGCAGGGTGTCGTTCTCCTATAACCAGGCAGACCAGCCTGAAAGGCTCTGATGAGCCTTAAATGGCTCTAACCATCCCAGCTGAGTTGCCTGCTAAAATCCCCCTCCTCCAGCTTGGTTACCTTAGCTGCTAGTCTCAAAGCTTGCCTTGCTTCGCTTGCCTGCAATCCATTGCATCGGCAAGCAACTGAATCTCCCTGCCTGCAATCAAGCAGGCAGGGAGTTGTGGACTTCAACTCCCAGAATTCCTCAGCCAGCAAAGCAAAGCTGGCTGAGGAATTCTGGGAGTTGAAGTCTACAAATCTTAAGGTTGCCAAGGTTGGAGACCCCTGTTCTATTGGGTAAGTTTTTTTTCCCCTTTGGGAGCTTTAAAAAAAATAGTTAATTGGGTTTTTTTTTAGTTGTTCTTTTTTAGACCTAGCCATTTATAGGCTACGTCTAAGTTTTAGGCTAGGAAATTTTAAATTTAGCTTTCATATAAAAATAAAAATAAAAATAAAATAAAATATTTGTGCAGCTTTTTGAGATTTAGTGTGTTTCTGTAGTGTTTCACTCTAACTACACAAACACACAAAATCTCACAAAGCTTTATGTGGAATTTTGTGTGTGTAAAGTGTGAAAGTTGGTTTTTTTGGGCTTTTCGTGGCTGTGTGAGGTTCCTGCTTGTTGCAGGGGCCATTTTGGGTCTAGCACAGCTGCTTTTACATTGTGGGTGAACCAGATGATGTTTTTTAATTTTTATTTGGTGTGCATCAGAAGAGGGGTAGTCTTATACGGCGAGTGTAGCCCAAACCTTATATTTTAACAGGAAAAGTCGGGGGTCGTCTTATACGCCCAGTCATCTTATACGCCGGAAAATACAGTATTTTAAAAAGTTCCTAACTACGTAGAAGAGAGAGATGCTCTTTTGAAGAGCCTTATTTTTTTTAAAAAAAAAAAACCTTCTATAAAAATATTCTTTTTAAGTATTAAGAATACTTAAGAAAACTAGGAAAATATTTTCTTAACAATGAGGGTAATTAGTAATAGTAACAGAGTTGGAAGGGGCCTTGTAGTCCAACCACCTGCTCACACAGGAGACCTATACTAGGGATTCGAACCGCCGACCTTCTGATCGACAAGCTCAGCATCTTAGCCACTGAGCCATCTAGCCAGGATAATTCTTCCCCTGGAAGAGGGCAACTCATAGTCACATACAATGCCCAGATAATTTTCAACCTCTAGTTCTCCTGGGACTGAGCCAGCAAATTTGGCATTCAAATGACAAAATTTAAGCAATTCAACGTTCAAACATATTATTTAGGAAATGAGAAGCAGGTTGCCATCAACTGATGGGCCAGCTATTCCAAGTGAGGGAAACTTAAAACATGAAGCTTTTTTGGAAGGGCATCTGGAGAGGTTTCAGGGTCTTAAGGAACAGTGCTGGTGGCCGCTGTACTAAAAATTACAGAGCTCACACCACATCCCTTAAAACTCACTCCTGAATTTCTTTTTCGGAAGAGGCCCTGGCTTCAATCATTTTTTTAATAGGTGGCCCTCCCAGTTAGAGAAGCCAGCAGAAGCCCATTTAATTAAGTAATAATAAGAAAAAGCTGTCATGGCATACTGCTCGCATTTCTATTTCATTTCCTCTTGCCCCGAAAGACCCATGTGTTTTGGACTTCAATTGACCCTGATATAGCCACAGAAACGAAATTAAAACTAAATCATCTTGTGCAGTTTGGTTGAGAACATTCAACTTCAAGGTCCTGGAGGACCAGATGCTTTAGAAAAGTACTGAGCCTGAACTGAATGTTAAAAATAAAAGATAAAGGGGGATACAGAATACTATGCTATATGGAATAGATTCTATCAGTGGTTGGAAGTTAGAATGCGATAGAATCAGGTTAGGTGAAAATGGAATACTATATATGTATTAGAATGCAGGTACTAGAATGAAAGATAAATTTGATACTCTAGAACAGTGATGGCTAACCATTTTGCTATCGCATGCCAAAAGCGATGAGAGCGCGGGGGAAGTCACACACATGTGTGCCCACATCCATAATTTTATACGTCTCCCACCTGTTCCCCCTGCTTTTGGCACGCGCTATGCCCCGGTGGGCCCATTTTTCGCTCTCCCCAGGCTCCAGAGCCTTTCTAGGAGCCTGGGGAGGGCAAAAATGGCCTTCCCCACCCCCTCAGAGGCCCTCCGGAGGCCGGAAACAGTGTGTTTCCTGACTTCTGGTGGGCCCAGAAGGCCTGAAAATCAACTGGCCAGCATACGCATGCATGCCAGAGTTGAGCTCACATGCCCACCAATATGGCACCACATGCCACCTGTGGCACCCATGCCATAGGTCCGCCATCACGGCTCTAGAATATGATGGTCAGAAATAATTGTACAGCACCAGCACTGTTTAAAATAGTATATAGATTAGTTTGTTTTTACCTTTGTTTCATGGCAAGTGGAATGCCAGGACAACTGCACTGCATTTAATATATTTATGTCTAAACAATAAAAATATATTTTTTAAAAAAGAAAAGAACTGAGCCTGCAAAACCCCCAGATGATAAAATTTAACTGATGGGCAGCTGTTACTACATTTCCTTAGGCAAATACTACCCTGTTTGCCCCAAAATAAGACATCCCCTGATAATAATCGGGCTTTTGAGCACATGGCAATAAGGCCGAGCGCTTATTTCAGGGTTCAAAAAAATATAAGACAGGGTCTTATTTTCAAGGAAACAAGGTACAATATTTAACCATTGAAGTTGAAAACAATTGTGCCAATTGTTATTATTTCATTACTTCCCAAAGTACAACACAGATCAGGGGGAAAAAACTCAATAATTTTAACACTGAATCCAGTAAAATAAATTCATGACTAGCAGCTAAGCCAGCTATAGTTTAAAAGGATTCTCTGAAAATCTTGTTCCTTGAAAATCAGGGAGTGATTTTAGTCGTATCATTTGGAGTTCAGGATTTAGCCAATCCAAGTTCCATTATGAGCAGGCAGAAAATACGCTAAATTCTGGAATAATTAGAATTAGGCTATTCAAACATTAGTACCAAATATGAATAGTCAGCACAGAATGTACAGACAATTAATTCTGTTTTATGCATTAAAAAAATAGAGTTTTGATGACACTGTTTCAGCCATCATTTTGACTTGTTTTACCATTTATCTTGTGGTTTCCCCTGAATTCTGAACAACTGAAGTTCTTTTGGATTCTTCCAGCATATTGTAATCCAAAACAAAGAACTACCAAAAATTCAAGACCCCAAACTACTACTTTCTCATAAGAAGCAGGCAGTCACAAAAGTATACCCTACTACGGGACTTCAAGATTTCTCACTTTTGTTAAAAGTACAGTACTCATAGCTACTGCCGGCTCATTTCTCCTTGACATCAACTGCTTACACCATCCAGGTCTAATTAGTAGCCCTGAGGACGTTGAAGAAATATGGTATGAAAGAAATATTGCCAAGGCTGCAATCATTTAATGCAGTGTTTCTCAACCTCGACATTTCTAAGATGTGTGGACTTCAACTTCCAGAATTCCCCAACCAGCAAGCTGGCTGGGGAATTCTAGGAGTTCAAGTCCACACATCTTAAAGTTGTCAAGACTTTAGGAACACTGATTTAACGCATTGCTTCTTTAAGTCAGATATTGTTGCTCAGAAAAGAAGGTTAAAAGTTGTAGTTCTGCTTTAGTCACAAAAACATCTGGGTGGACTTGGGGCTAATCATGTTTTGTCAGCTCTAGGAAGAAAGCAGCAGCAAATCAATTCTGATGTCAAGAAAACTGTGTGGAATTGTCCATATAGTTACCATAGTCAAGAATGACTTGCAGGGAACCAAAAATAGAAAACGAAGAAAAAAATCCAAGCCCAGGTCAATTTTTTCCCTTTCTCCTTAAAGTTGGCCCAGAAAACTAAAGACTATTCTTGAATATCAAGGAAGTCAAATTCATTATGTCTGAAATGTTAGATACATAAGAATTAGGAGCATTATTTGCCAGTGTCCATAGTAATGTAGAGGTGATAGAAGCTATAAATACTCTACAGTTACAAAGAGGCTGTAAAAAGCATAAATCCAATATATGATGATGAGAAATCTGTATTTCAAGGCGTATATCACTTTCACAATTCATGAAAGTTTATTTAAAGCTAAATAAACCAATTATACTAAAACCTTAGACTTCACAAACAGGAGTTTTTTTAAAAAAACAACTCTCTTAAAATCCCATCACAGTGTAGAGGGGGAGTGCAAAATGAATGGAATTTATCGGTTCGAAAATATTCTGTCATTTGCTTTAATGGAAGCAAATATCATAATATAAAATCACGGAGCAGGAAGGAGCCGTTTCAACAGAAGAGAATATATGTAGCTCAGAGTCGAACTGGGGAATCCTTGGTAGTCTCTGAGCTTGGTTGTTTGTTTCTAGAGGTTTCATTACCCAACCACAGGACATCATCAATAGGAGTGTGGGGCTAGAGCAGGGGTGTCAAACTCATGGCTTGTGGGCTGGATATGTCATGCCCTGGCCAAGCCCATGCCCAGTTTAGCAAAAGGGGGAAAAGTTGCAATACATCACATGATAACACCATGATAATGCAAGCCACAATATAGGGGGTGGGCTGCTGGGGGTTTGCAGGGGTTCAGAGGAACCTCTAGCTAAGATTCTGTGCAGTTTGGAGAACCCCCAAATCCTACTCCGGGCTGGCCCCGCCACACCCACCCTTCCCAGGAGTCCCCATGCAGCCCGTTTTGGATGCAGGTAAGTGTAGGAAATGCATGGAGGCTTGGGGGTGTGTGAAAAATGGGCCTACTGGAAGTTTGGGAAGGCCGGCCTCCAGAGGGCCTCCAGAGCCTGGAGAGGCTATTTTTGCCCTCCCAGAGGCTTGAGAAAAGCCTTTGGAGCCCAGGGAGGGCAAAAATGCCCCCCCCCATGGTGCAGGAGACTGACTAGGCCACACCCACCGTGGCCACGCCCACCCAGCAACCAGGCAGAGAACCTCTTGCTAAAATTCTTGAAGCCCACTCCCGGAAAGAGCTAAGGGTTCAAGTATACTTCCCCCCCTCTCCCCGTTATTCTGATAATTTTGCAAAGCTGTAAATAGTTGTTCAGAAAAGAGTTTATGGTATTGTAAAGAATAAATGGAGCTGAACAATTGGATCCATAAACAACTGTGTTAACAAGGAGGAAGGAGTAAAATCTTTTTTTCTCTCTCTGAGAATAGCGAAGCAAGGGTTGAAACATCCCACAGCAATAAAAAATGAAAAGGGTCATTGGAAAGGCAGATGTTTTGCAGCAAGCCAGCAAAATAAATCATTAGTTCAAAGGGGTCACTCATGTCTATTCTCTAAACTCAGCTTTATGCTCTTATTTTATCCTGTAATAGGTACAACAATTGTTAATCTCAGGAGATGGTAAACTTTGCTGTAAACACCAGGGGTGGGAGAGGGCTACCCAACGTATTGCTATAAATTTTTTGTTTTATGGTTTCCTTAAGTTGATCTCCCGCCCAGCTCATCTACTGTGGTAAAGTTTCAGTCCAAGAAATAAATATCCTTCCTTCCTTCTTGGAAGGTCCTGTTTCACATAATATTTAACTTCTCTTGACACTGGCTCACTACACCTCAAATGAATGTTGCCTTGAGATCTTCTCCACCACTCACCCAACATTTTGCAATGTTAGTAACCTCAATCTCCTTTGTTGCTGTGCTTCTCCCCGGGTTACAGTAACCTTTACTTTGCCTCCCACTAACAAAGGAAAAAGAATTGTTTAGAATCAGCAGCAGCTGGTACAGCACTAAAACCCAGTAAATAAATGAATTGCTCAAGCAATAGAATCTCCGATTCCGTCATGGGTATTTTTTCCAAACTTAGCAGAGTGATGTAGGTAAAAAGAAATGAAGCAATGTTGTCATTCATTGCAGGAATATCTGAAAAGCTCCGGAAGATCTTCTGCCAACTGTGCACATTTTAAACCCAAGAATACACTAAGGCAGAAGCTTGTCCACCCCAAGGATAAAATACCCAGACACAAACTGAGCGATGTGGTATATGCAGTACAATGCAGTGAGCCATGTTCAGATCTGTACATTGAGGAAACAAAACAACCACTTCATAAATGCATGACACAAAGAACAAACCCATCAGGACAAGATTCAGCAGTCCATCTGCATTTAAAAGACAAAGGCCACTCTTTTGAAGAGTCCACATTTTGAAGAGTCCAGCAAAGTCCACATTTTGGACAGAGAGGACCGCTGGTTTGAAAGAGGGGTCAAAGAGGCCATCTACATCAAAATTGAGCGGCCCTCTCTCAACAGAGGGGGAGGGCTATGACCAGGGGTGGGTTCTACTTACCTTTACTACCAGTCTGCAACAGGATTGCATGCACGCATTTTGCTCGCACACGCGCCTTGCTTCTGCACATGCGCAGATCACTTCTGATGACATCAGGGTCAGTGGGCGGAGCCTCCCACCGGTTTTACTACCTGTTCTATAGAACCGGTCCGAACCGGGGGCAACCCACCACTGGCTCTGACCCTAATGTATGCTGATCCATGTACATTCAATAAAGTTATTAATAAAGTTTCTAAGTCTATCAACCTTGGAACTTCCAGAATTTCCCAGCCAGCAGAGTTGAAGTCTATGCAACTTGAGGTGCCAAGGTTGAGAAACTCTGAGCTAAAGAGATAAGAAGTTTATCAAACTATCTGCCTACAAGTCAGAGAATTTTTTCTTTTTTTTTAGACTTGGGAGAAGAATAAGAGAGCAAACCTGAAAGAATAGGACACAGTGTGGGCGATGGATGTAAAGAAAATATCAACAAAGCTGCCTCAAAAATCCAAAGTGAAAAAGACAACTTAACACATAGAGAAATGAAACCAAGAGATTATCTCTACTCACTAGGGACATAGATTCACAGGCTGTCTGGAAGTTAATATTACTATGCTTTTACATAGTGTGAAAGCATTCTGTGAGGAAACTAATCAAAATGTCATAGTTTTACCACTGTGTCTTTTACCAGTAAATTTTGATTGCTTTTTCTACCTAAATCTGTGAACTATTCTCGTCTCAGCCATTTTATTTTATAATGTGGTAAAAATTTCAATTTCTTTCTACCACAAATCTAATATAAAATTAGTTATAATAAATAAAGTAGCAAAGAAATTATCATGTGTTATTTTTCCAGAGATGATTTGAAGCTGGTCTCTCGGTATGGAATAGCGCTGAGTTTAGGACAAAATATATGCATGGCATTTTTATTTCATCCAGCCTGAAGGGAAGGGAAGACATTTTACATATTTTCTTAATGCTGTTCCCAAAGTCTCCATTCAGGTACATGTCCAAATGTGCAGCTTTTAACCCAGATCTCCACAGCTGCAGCCCATCTTTCTATTACCTTTGAAAAATAGAAGTTCTGTTTATCGAGTTACATCAATGGTGCTTCCTTCACATTTGAGCATGCAATAATAAGATGGTGGATATATATGCACACACTAACTTAATATCTACCCTGAATCTTTGGATGGATGGATAGATGGTAGATAGATGGTAGATAGCTAGATAGCTAGATAGATAGAAGGACGGACAGACAGATGGATATATTGATGGATATATAGATGGGTGGATGGATGGGCGGATGATAGATAGAAGATAGATAGATAGATAGATAGATAGATAGATAGATAGATAGATAGATAGATAGATAGATAGATAGATAGATAGATAGATGATAGATGACGGATGGATGGATGGATGGATAGATGATAGATAGATGGTAGATAGATAGATAGATAGATAGATAGATAGATAGATAGATAGATAGATAGATAGATAGATAGATAGATAGACAGACAGACAGACGGATGGACAGGCAGACGGAAGGATATATGGATGGATATATAGATGGGTGGATGGATGGGCGGATGATAGATGATAGGTAGGTAGGTAGGTAGGTAGGTAGGTAGGTAGATAGATAGATAGATAGATAGATAGATAGATAGATAGATAGATAGATAGATAGATAGATGATAGATGATAGATGATAGATGATGGATGGATGGATGGATGGATGGATGGATGGATGGATGGATGGATGGATGGATGGATACAACATCATCTGCCTTACCTGGTGTGCTAGAAAGAGGGCACCCTGATTCTTCTTCTTCCTCAAAGTCCTGAAACTCATTTCAGCCAGTCCCAAACTGCAGAGTTCAATACTACTTTGCAAGCAGAGTGATTTCTAGGGTTGTCCAAGCTTTATTCCAGCATTGCAAAATAGTACCTGGTGCTTAATCAATTTAGGCAAAGTTCTACTAATTCCCTCACCAGGAGCTTACCAATTAGAAGAACATGGAAAGTCTTCCATAAGGTCAATATTTCCCTGAACAAATAAACTTTGCTGAGATAAGCTGTTGGAGGCTGCTGATCTCCAAAGGCATGTGTACATGTTGTTTTTCTCAGAGAAAACACTACTTCCAAGTCAAATCACTTCACAGCCACTTCCATCTATCTAAGCAGATTGGACTTCTGTTTGCCAGAAATGGTGTAGGGTCTCCTGCTTGGGCAGGGGGTTGGACTAGAAGACCTACAAAGTCCCTTCCAACTTTGTTAATCTATTAAAAATATGGAGGTACTATGAGAACATATCCTCAGGATACAGTCAGATGTCTTCAAGCTGGATAAGAAGGGTGTTCTGTCCCCGTCTCACACACGCACCCCCACAGATAGTCAAGAGTGAAATAAACCAGCTGAGAAAAGTTTCTCTGATAGCAGAATTTGGCAGCAACCCAGTGGCTGGCTGCCAAGAGTCTTTTACTTACGAAGGGAGGGTTTTCCCCTCCATCCAGAACATCAAAGCCAAAACACAGCAGATAAAAGAATAGTCAGGTTCAGTCCAAGTCAGTCAAAAAGTCCAGCAACGCAGAGAGGTTTGTTCACTATCAGTTTCTGTTCATCACAGAGCTTGAATGGCCACCACACCCCCTTTTATACCCTGTGGGCTGTGGTGCAGTGACTCAGCCTAATCCCTGGCACGCCTCTTCCTCTGTTGCGTGTGCTTATCTCTGCGATGCTGTCGAGGGTCCAGCCAAGACTCATCATCATCATCATTACTGTCTACCTGCGGCTGCTTGGAAGTGCTTGGCCCTGGGCCTTTCTCTTGGCCTATGGAGGACACTGAAGGCATTGCCAGAGAGGAGGGTCCTGGAGAGGGAGGCCTTGCCAACTCCTCTTCTTCACTCTCGGAGTCCTCTCCTGCTGATAATACAGGCTCGAGAGTCGGAGCCACAACACTGGGTAGGTGGAGGTGCCCTCCTTCAAACTGACTCTACACTGGTGTTAAACCTTCAAGATTTCAAATTTTGGCTTACTAAAGTATGTAGTACGAACCCAGTCATCAGATTTCTAAGGCAAAGTTAATGGTTGAATAACGTAAGTAACCATGTTTAAGGGTGATTAATTAAGGTCTTCAATTTCTTCATCTTTTTGCAGATTAAAAATAATTGGCAACTACTCTTGAGCATTTTTCCACATGATACCAGTTGTAAGGCCTAAACTTGGAAATGTTTCATAGAGTTCTGAACAAAGGCAATGAAAACAGAGGAACATTACCATTCACCAGAATAAACCTAAGTTTGCAAGAGGGATCTTGGAGTCTCAGTGGGCAATCACTTAAATATGAGCCAGCCGTGTGTGCTGCAGCTGCCTAAAAAACCAATGCAGTCCTAGGCTGCATTAATAGAGGGATAGAATCAAGTTCATGTGAAGTGTTAATACCATTTTATAATGGCTTTCCTCACTCGGACTACTGCATCCAGTTTTGGTTGCCACAATATAAAAAAAGATGTTGAGATTCTAGAAAGAGCGCACAGAAGAACAACAAAGATGACTAAGGGACAGAAGGCTAAAATGTATGAAAAATGATTGCAGGAATTGGGTATGTCTAGATTGATGAAAAGAGGGACCAGAGGGAGGAAAAGAGGGACCAGAGGGGACATGATAGCAGAGTTCCGATATCTCAGGGGCTGCCACAAAGAAGAGGGAGTCAAGCTATTCTCCAAAGCATCTGAAGGCAGGACCAGAATCAATGGATGGAACCTAATCAAAGAGAGAACCAATCTAGGAGAAATTTCCTGATAGTTAGAACAATTAATCCGTGGAACCACTGAAGTTTTGGGTGCTCCAAAACTAGAGGTTTTTAAGAAGAGATTGGACAGCTATTTATCTGAAACTGTATAGGGTTTCCAGCTTGAGCTGGTGGTTGGACTAGACAACTTTCCACAGTCCCTTTCAATTCTGTTATTCGGTTATTGTCAAACCACAGAATCCCCGTCTCGGTTACATGCATAATCAGAATGCAATCAATCAATCAATCAATCAATCAATCAATCAATCAATCAATAAATAAATAAATAGAGGAACATAGGGAGATAATTTTGAGAAAATAGGAATTAAAGATTCTGGACTAGGATTGGGACTCCCCATTTCAAGTTCGTTTTCTCTCTCTCTCTCTCTCTCTCTCTCTCTCTCTCTCTCTCTCTCTCTCTCTCTCTCTCTCTCTCTCTCTCTCTCTCTCTCTCTCTCTCTCTCTTTCCCTCTCTCTCTCCCCACCCTAACCTATCTGCCTTCCTCATAAGGTTGTTTTGGGGAAAACCTGCAGCAGGGGTGCTCTATACTGCCTTCAACTCCTAAGTGAAAGGCAGGATGTAAAAGTCATCTAAATTCTTCAGCCTCATTTTCTTTTGAGTTTCCTTCTCTACCCACTTCAAGATTTATATAGCGAGCTGAAGAGGAACCAGGCATCCATTCCAGTCAACTGTACATAATTTGGCAATGACTCATATTTTCCCAAAAGTACTTAATACACCCTGACAAATCTAAGCTTTATTGTACCAGATGTATAACATCTAGATATTTATTTGTATTCCACTTTTATTATTTTACAAATAACTCAAGGCGGTAAATGTCTCCAACATACCTTCTTCCTCCCACTTTCCTCACAACAATTCTGTGAAGTGGGCTGGGCTGAGGGAGAATGACTGGCCCAAAATGACCCAGCTGGCTTTCATGACTAAGGCAGGACTTAAAGTCATGATCTCTTGCTTTCTAACCTGGTGTTTTAATCACTAGACTTGAGGTCTTCAAACTTGGCAGCTTTAAGACTTGTGGACTTCAACTCCCAAAATTCTCCAGCCAGCATAGCTGGAGAATTCTGGGAGTTGAAGTCCACAAGTCTTAAAGCTGCCAAGTTTGAAGACCTCTACCTTAACCAATAGACCAAATTGGCTTTTCTTAAACCGAACTGGCTAGGACAACGAATTCTATAAGGCAATACATTTATTCTCTGAAAGATCCTGATGTTTCCAATGTGGTACCTCATGAGTAGAAGGCATCAAGAGAAATCCCCTCATTTGTAAGTTGAAATAAATCCTTCTTAAGGCTATGGCCATATCTCAGTTTAACAGCTTTTTTTATGGCAGCTAGTGCTCCCAAATTTTCCCCAGACAGCAATACCCAGGCTGGCTGCTTTAGATTTACCACAACGTTTCAATCCCACCATCTTGGATCTTTTAAAACCATGTTGTCAAACCAGCAGTGGACATAAAAGTAGAATTCCTTCGGATTATTAGTCAACTGATGTTGTAGCTCAAGCGCAGTAGATAGTTCTTAAATTCTATTGACAGAACTAGTCTCTGGTTGAAGCCTTTCCAAAACAATTTAAAATAAGATAAATTTAAGGTAAATTTTAAAAAAGAAAGAGAGAAAAAGTCCTGATGGATCTAAGGATATTGATGAGTTTGAAGCAGATAAATTTACACTTGAAAACAACTCAATGAGTGCAGTGAGTGAGCATACCAGATAAAGTTTATCACTGTCCTAGAATAGTATTCCATCTATGTTCAAACGAAGCCAAACTTTCAGCTGAGAATAGGGTCCAGGAATGTCCACAGAGTGGGAGCCAAAAGTTCAAGATGACTGCCACTACTAGGTGATCCCACCTCCTTTTTTCATACGATGCACATAAAAGGGGAGCAGAGGTTTGATCCCATGTTTATGGTCTTGACTTTTGACCCCCTTGCAGACACTCCTGTCATGATCCCTTGGAACACCAGATGTATCTGAGCAAAGCAGGGGTGGGATCCTACTGGTTGGACAACTGGTTTGCTGGGTGCATACGTGCATCGTTTCCATAAAATTGAACTTCCGCATTGCAAACAAGGAAAGGAGCAAGGAAAACAGCTGAGGAGGTCCAATTCAATCTGCCGCCCCTGATCAGCTGGGCTTCAGAAGCAGAATAAAGGTCAGTATAACCCGGGGGCGGCTGGGCGAGCAGGCCCGCTTTCACAGCAACGGAGAACCGGTTCACTCTCGGCAGAATGTGGGAACTACCAATTCAGCCAAAACGGTCTGAAACGGTAAAACCCCACCACTGGAGCAAAGTCCTTGGACAAAAGAAGTTCTAAGAGATGACAAAATCCAGCAGAAAGTTGTCTGTTTCAAAACTCATCTCTCCTAAGCCTTGTTCCATATAACAAGAAAGAAAACCAGGGAAATCAATGACAATTTCCTTTCCTTTGCCTTACTGTCAAGGACAACCCTCCCTGCGGAGAAGAGAACTTAACAATGAGGTCAGTGCAGAGGTGATATTCAGCAGGTTCTGACCAGTTCTGGAGAACCGGTAGTGGAAATTTTGAGTAGTTCGAAGAACCAGTAAACACCACCTCTGACTGGCCCCACCCCCATTTATTCTCTGCCTCCCGAGTCCCAGCTGATCAGGAGGAAATGGAGATTTTGCAGTAACCTTTCCCTGGAGTGGGGTGGGAATGGAGATTTTGCTTTCCCTGGAGTGGGGTGGGAATGGAGATTTTGCAGTATCCTTCCCCTGCCATGCTTACCAAACCAAACCACATCCACCAAGCCATGCCCACAGAACCGGTAGCAAAAAAATTTGGATTCCCACCACTGGGTCAGTGCAAAGTATGAATCCATACCTTTTCCTCATGCAAAGACAGAGGAAAGTGCTTTAATGTTGCCATAAGGCAGAATTGTTAATCTTTTTTTTTAAAAAAGGCTCCAAATAGGAATAGGCTCAGAGAACAGCAACAAGGATGACCAGAAATCCTACGTGAGTGATTAGAAGGAGATGGGCTGGTTTAACCTTGAGAAGAAAATGAGAAGATGTCACATGTAGAAGAAGCATTGTTCCAGAGTTCAGAACACAGAAGGATAAATACAGATTAGAGGAAGACAGATTCTGGTTGAACGCTAGACAAAAGCTCTTAAAAGAGCAATTTAGTCATGGAACCAGTTACCCAGAGAAGTGATCACTCCCCCTCTCTCCTTTTATATTGCATACCAAGCGATCCAACAAAGTTAGACAGGCATCCGCTGAGGATACTGTCATTTGGATTCCTTTCCTGAGCAGGCTAGGTTATCTCTGATGGCCAAAATCACCTCTTTCATCTCTACAATTTTAAGAAGCCCCATGATTCCCAATAGGAAAGGCAATTACAGCACAGGGTATGACAACCTTTGGCTACCCATCAATGTTTGTTTCCTGCAAGGAGAGGCTACAGCAATTGGAACTATTTTGTTGGAATCAAGAAGAGTGTGGGGGAAGAGAAAGACAAGGTCAGAGAAACATCTATCTGCCTCTCTCACAGTGTTAGATCTCAAGGTCATCCATTGAAGCTAAATGCAAAAAGATTATGGCCCAATAGAAGGAAATGCTTTTATCATATGGTGCAATTCACGGTGTGTGTATTTTACCCCCAACAGCTGAGCTAATGGCAGCCATTCTGAACGGTTTTCCGAAGGAGACTTCACAGATTCATGGAGCAGCAGGCTATCGATGGCGGCTAAAATTGTGCATTGTTTATTGCTTCCTGAATCATAGGCTGCATGCCTTAAATCCCAACTGTTGTTGTCACAGATCTATGTTTATCAACTTCTCAAAGCACGAAATGGAATTGCTTTGTGACACTGAAGGATGGAGTTGATAGACCTAAAAAGGGTAGAGGAGAGCAACCAGGATGATTAGGGGACTGGAGACTAAAACATAGGAAGGACAGTTGCAGGAACTGGGCATGGCTAGTCTAGTGAAGAGAAGGACCAGGGGAGACATGATAGATGTGTTCCAATATTTGAGGGGCTGCCACAGAGAGGAGAAGGTCAAGCAATTTTCCAAAGCACCTGAAGGCCAGACAAGGAACAATGGATGGAAACTGACCAAGGAGAGATTCAACCTAGAAATGAGGAGGAACTTTCTGACAATGAGAACAATCAACCAATGGAACAGAAGTTGCCTTTGGAAGTTGTGAGAACTTCATCACTGGACTTTCAAGAAAAGATTGGACTGCCATTTGTCAGAAATGGTGTAGGGTCTCCTGCTTTAGCAGGGGTGTAGGGGGGGGAGCTTTCTAGAAGACCTAGAAAATCCCTTCCAACTCTGTTAATCTGTTAAACTGACCTGCTCTCTGATCCAGCACAGCTGTTTTAAATAATCTCTATGGTTTTTCTCCTCTGAGTGTTTCCTTTTTTTAAAAAAAAATAGTTTTTATTAAACAGTTTTGTCTTTAAAAGCAGACATAAAAACAGCCACAAATACTATATAAAAACAAAACAAAACATGACATAGTAAACATTACAAACCATCTATGATTATTTTACAGCTTTCTGTATCGACATGTGTAATCTGCTTTTGTCATTCTCTATTCTATCTTACCTATTTACTTCTGAATTGTAGTATAATAACATTACTCCATCAGGTGGCATTTATCCCCATCGAGAATAGCCAGAATGTTCCAAAATAAATCGGAGAAATGTTGGAAATGTCATCAGACCCCAGGATCCTACTAACACATGTGGTGGACATGCGTAGAAGCAAGGAGATATTGGACTAAGATACACATGTGGTTGGAAAAAATGATAAAGAGACATATTGATTTTAAACCAGAGATATTTTTATTAGGGATCGTACCGGAGATATACCATAAAGAATTGCAATATTTAATCGTGAATCTCTTGACAGCAGCCAGAATTGTATTTGCTAAAAACTGGAAAGGAGAAAAGTTACTTAATGATGAAGAAATTATTAAGAAAATGATGGATTGTGCTGAAATGAGCAAATTGACATTTGAAATAAGAGAACAGGAAGATAGACAATATTATTTGATATGGGATTTATTTTATCAATGGATAGAGAATAAGAATTGGAAATAATTATGATATAAATGGATGTTGAAATTTTTTGAAAATAAGTTAAAATGTTTAGTGATAAATTAAAGAGAGGAGGAGCACAAAAAATACCGTCGACTGTTACACTATCTTTGATTGTATGGAATGATAATGGTTTTTATATCGTGTTTTGCTTTTTGTTTTTTGAAAATAAAAATATATATATAAAAAAAATAAAAAAAAACATTACTCCATCATATATATTAACACACATAGTAATATTCATTGTTCTTATCTACACATTTATATTCATTTATATCTATATTTACATCTCTTTATTTAATGTTGTTCAATTACTCCAATTTAAGTTTCATCAGTACTAGGTTAAACATTTCCTGTTTTGGTTTCTATTTTCGAGCCAACTGTACATTTTATTCCATATTTATTCCTCGGAGTGTTTTCAACCATTTGACACCATTCTCTGCAAGGTTCAACTGATTTCCAAGTCAGGGAGCAAATGTATGTATTCCTAACCATAATGGGTGTTTAGAATGTCACCTTTGCTCAATCACTGGCCTCACCTGATACACATTTGACCTTTGCATGAGCTCATTATTGCCGGCCAAATGGTCCTCCTCTCAAGAAGTCTTACACATGACAATTGGTATCCAGAAGGCATCCATTTGGAGACAGGTGCTGTTTAATTACTGATGTCCTAGCAGGTTTTTAATAGGTTTGAACTTTTGGTGTGTTATTCCTATTGCAAGCAGCAGTCTTTGAGTCATCTTTTAATTAGAGCTCACTTCTTTCTCGGTGTGAGATACATTTGTGTGACCAATCTGGTCTTTCCTTGAAAATACTATTCCTGAAGATGCCCTTCTTTGGATGATCTCATAGGGCACAGCTGCCACCTTTGCCCAAATTTCTTATTGTTAGAAGGCCTTGTAAATTTGTAGCCAGGCTGTAATCTGTAAGGATAGGAAACGTAACTGCCTATTTGTGCTGTTCTGATGAGATGTGCAGAATTGTTGATAGCAAAAGAAAGGGATTAAAAATAAGAGATGGACTAATAACTTCAAATGACTCATCTCAATTAAAAGCTGACCCTTGACATCCTCCCTGGGATAGCATTATCTTGCCTTCTTCCTTCTTCTTTTTAATCAGAGGAAGATGAAAGCCAAGCTGTGTTAATCTCCATCATCTCGCAAATGAGAAGCTACAAGCAGCATTTAAGAGAATAGCCGCCTGGGAGAATGGAGAACGTGGACTTTGAATGGCAATTGTATTCTATCTTCTGGACCCTTGAAGAGGAAGGCATCTGGAGGGGAAAATTAACAGTGGAACTTTGTCATTTTCCCCAGGGGAAATTACGAGGTGCTTTCAACGATGAAAACTGCTTCTCCAAAAACATCACCCCCTTCAAAAGGAATTACTTGATCTAATGCTTCCCAGGGATGAGGGGCTGTGTGGAACATCTGAAATCATAAAAGTTTAGCTCTGTGATTTCAGTGATTCCATAGAGGCAGAATTACACAGTTGGAAGAGACCTTGGAGGCCTTCTAGTCTAACCCCCTACTCAAGCAGGAAATCCTATGCCATTTCAGACAAATTGTTATCTAATCCCTTCTTAAAAACTTCCAGTTTTCGAGCACCTATAATTTCACCTACAATTTCTGGAGGCAAGTCATTCCACTAATAAAGTGTTTTAACTGCCAGGACATTCCTCCTTACTTCTAGCCTGCTACTCTCCTTACTTCTAGACTAGACTAGACTAGACTAGGACTAGACTAGACTTGACTTTTGACTTGACTTGACTTGACTTGACTTGACTTGACTTGACTTGAATTCTTTATTGGCCAAGTGTGATTGGACACACAAGGAATTTGTCTTTGGTGCATATGCTCTCAGTGTACATAAAAGAAAAAAAAAAGAAAAAATACATTCATCGAGAGTCATAAGCTACAACTCCTAGCGATAGTCATAGGTTACTAATAAGCAATCAAATACTAGGAAACAACAACAATATAAATCATAAAAATACAAGCAACATCATTATAGTCATAAGTTGGAGGAGATAGGTAATAGGAAGGATGAGAAGAATAATAGTAATACAGTCTTAGTAAATAGTTTGACAGTGTTAGCAGAGTGATGGCATTCAGGGAAAAAAGTGTCCTTGTGTCTAGTTGTTCTGGTTTGCACTGCCTTATAGCATCATTTTGAGGGTAGAAGTTGAAACAATTTATGTCCAGGATGTGAGGGGTCTGCAGGTATTTTCACAGCCCACTTTTTGATTCGTGCAACATACAGATCCTCAGTGGAAGGCAGGTTGGTAGCCATTGTTTTTTCTGCAGTACTAATTATCCTCTGAAGTCTGTGTCTGTCTTGTTGAGTTGCAGAGCCAAACCAGACAGTTATAAAGGTGCAGATGACAGACTCAATAATTCCTCTGTAGAACTGGATCAGCAGCTTCTTGGGCAGTTTGAGCTTTCTGAGTTGGCGCAGAAAGAACATTCTTTGTTGTGCTTTTTTGATGAGGTTTTTGATGTTAGGTGTCCATTTTAAGTCTTGAGATATGATGGAAACTTGAAGGTCTCTACTGTTGATACTGTGTTGTCTAGTATTATAAGAGATGGTAGTATAGGAGGGTTTCTCCTAAAATCTACCATCATTTCTATGGTTTCGAGTGTGTTTAGTTCAAGATCATTCTTAGTTTCCATTCATTGTTTCTGGTCTTGCTTTCAGGTGCTTTGAAAAATAGGTTGACCCCTTCTTTTTTCTGGTAGCCCTTCAAATATTGGAAAACTGCTATCATATCACTCCTAGTCTTCTTTTCATTAAACTAGACATATCCAATTCCTGCAGCCATTCTTCATATGTTTTAGCCTCCAGTCCCTTAATCATCTTTGTTGCTCTTGTTTGCATTCTTTCTAGAGTCTCAATGTATTTTTTATATTGTAGTGACCAAAACTGGATGCAGTATTCCAGTCAGTAAAATGACTCCAGAACAACCAAAATCTGGTCAAAGGCATTCATGTGAAATCAATGCAGCATAAAAACATAAAAATCCTGTCATGAGCTAGGGTGTATGTTTTGTTTTGGTTCATTTTTTAAATAAAATATGCCTGAAAGGGGTTCAGCATGACTTTTGAAGAAGATTATTGTGTTTTTCTCACCCCTTCCTCAAAACAAAGTAGTATTAAGATGGCACAGAATGGCTGGTCTAGGAGAATCTAGCAATCAATGTTTTGTTTTGTTTTGTTTCCCCTAGGTCCGTGATGGCGAGCCTATGGCATGGGTGCCACAGGTGGCACACAAAGCCATATCTGTGGGCACGCGAGCGTTGCCCTACCTCAGTCCAGCATGCATGTGCCTGCTGGCCAACTGATTTTCGGGCCGTCTAGGCCCACCGGAAGTTGGAAAATGGGTTGTTTCCAGGCCTCCGGAGGGCCTCTGGGGGAGTGAGGAAGGTTGTTTTCGCCCTCCCCAGGCTCCTAAAAAGGCTCTGGAGCCTGGGGAGGGCAAAAAAAATGGGCCTACCAGACCCACCGGGCCATTGCATGCCAAAAGCGGGGGGGAACTGGGGGGATGGGGCGCACTGAATTATGGTGTGGGCACGCGCGCAATCCCCCCCCCCCACTACCCCTGCTTTTGGCACATGATGGCAAAAAGGATAGCCATCACTGCCCTAGGTTTAATCTTTCCTTGATCAGTTTCCATCCATTATTCCTTATCCGGCCTTCCAGTGCGTTGGAAAATAGCTTGACTCCTTCCTCTTTGTGGCAGACCCTCAAATATTGGAAGACTGCTATCATTACTCCCCTGGTCCTTCTTGTTAGCTCGGCGCCGGAAAGAAACGCGACTCAGCTGTCCATTCAGAACCTTTATTAAGAGTGCAAACTGAACTGCCGGCTGGGCTGCTGAGCCTCCTTATATCCTGCTCAGGCATGCCCGCTGGCCAATGACAACAGTTTAAACCTCCCGCCGGTGGAATCGACCAATCCCCCGGCGGATGTCCTTATAAGGACATAACACCCCTCCCCTCCTAGTCCTTAGTTCATCAGTCAGTGTGCGCGATCACGTACTCGCGCAGGTAGGCGGGATGCCTGACAGTTCTACTGGACCTGCGCGGCCCCGTCGGTGGGTTGATGTTGCTCCGGACGGGTCGAGCCCCTGCGGGTTCCGGTTCCCCCATCCGGGAATCTCCGGACTCCGCCGTCGAGTGTGCGGGGCCTTGCCTAGCGCCTCCGGCAGGAGTTGAAGCCGTCTCTGGGTGCTGTTCCCGGGTTGCGCCGCCGACGGTCCGGTGGCCCTCCGGGCTGTCCCAGTCGCCGCAGTCGGGAGACGGTCGTCCGAACCTCGGTAAGGTTCCCAGGTCCTCGTCCGGTGTCCGGGCTGCCCCCGGGTCAGGGGGTGCGGCGGCTGTCACCGTGGGTTGACCCCCGGGTGGGGGTGGTTGCGACGGTCCCATCTTGGCCTCTCCGGGTCGGCCTGCCTCGTCGGGGTAGGGTAGGACTCCCTTTCGGGGTTGTTGTTGTCCTACCCTGCCGGGTTGGCGGCGTCCCTCCAGGCTGGGGATGTGTCGGTCGTCCTCATCGGGTGGTGGTAGGTCCTCGTCTGCTCATTCAGTGGGCACCTGCTGAGGCCGTCGGTGTTTCCGATGACTTTTCCCGGCCGGTGGACCAGGCGGTAGTTGTAGCCCGACAGGAAGATGGCCCAGCGTGTCATCCTGGGTGACATGAAGGTTGGGGTGGGTTTATCCCCCGCGAGGAGGCCCAGCAGGGGCTTGTGGTCGGTGACGATTGTAAAAGCTCTTCCATATATGTATTCGTGGAATCGCTTCACGCCCGCCACCATCGCCAGCGCTTCCTTGTCGATCTGGCCGTAGTTTCTCTCCGCCGGGGACATCGTTTTGGAGAAGAAGGCGATTGGTGCTTCTGTCCCGTTCGGTAGTTGGTGGCTTAGGACGGCCCCGACCCCGTAGGGTGAGGCGTCGCAGGTCAAGGTTAGCGGTAGCTCTCCGTTGTACTGGATGAGGAGGCTGTCGGAGGATAGGAGTCTTTTGGCTTTCTGGAAGGCTTCCTCTTCTTCGCTCCCCCACTTCCAAGGTGCCGCCTTCCCTAGGAGTCGGTGTAGTGGTTCAGCAATGGTGGCTTTCTGTCGTAAGAATACACTATAGAAATTAAGTAATCCCAGAAAAGCCTGAAGCTCCGTTTTGTTTTTGGGGGCTGGAGCCTCGTGTATAGCCCTCACCTTGTTTTTAGTGGGGTGGATGCCCTGGCTATCGATTAAATAGCCCAGGAACTCGACTTCCCTGACTCCGATCACGCACTTGTCCCGTCGGACCCGTAGTCCCTTCGCCTGGAACCGCTGCAGGGCAAGCCTGAGCCGTTCCATTAGTTGGGATTCCGATGTCCCTGAGACTAGGACGTCATCAAAGTAGGGCACCACCCCTGGAATGCCTTGGAGAAGGCGTTCCATCATCGATTGAAAAATCCCCGGGGCGGCACTGACTCCGAACTGGAGTCTGTTGCATTTAAAGGCGCCCCGGTGCGTGACAATCGTTTGCGCCTCCGCAGTTGTCTGGTCCACTGGCAGCTGCTGGTACGCTTGCGCCAGGTCCAGTTTGGCAAAAATTGATCCTTTGCCTAATGAGTGCAACAGATGTTGCACCACTGGCACCGGATATGCGCTCTGCTGCAACGCACGGTTGATTGTGCACTTATAATCAGCGCAGATGCGCACTGATCCATCTGGCTTCATGGGGGTCACAATGGGAGTCTCCCATGCAGCGTGATCAATCGGTTCGAGGATGCCCTGGGCGATTAGTTTATCCAATTGTGCATCCACTTTCGGTCTAAGGGCAAACGGGACTCTGCGGGGCTTTAGCCGAATTGGGTTGATTTGGGGGTCTAAATTTAACGAAATGGGTTTCCCCAAGAATTTACCTAAGCTCCCATCGAAGACGTCCTGGAAGTCTTCTAGGAGTTTGTCGAGTTGGCTAGTCCTGATTTGGTTTATTCCGCCAATTGTGAGCCCTAGTAGCCTGAACCACTCCACTCCAAGTAGGGTCGGTCTGGCGTCCTTGACGGCGGCGATGGGGAGGTCTCCGTTGAAGTCTTTGTATTGCACCCTGATGTTTGTGCGTCCCAGGATGCCAATGGGGTGGCCACCGAAATCTACCAGCTTTGCCTGGATTGGCTTTAATTGTCCCTTTGAGATGCTAGGCTGGAGCTTCTTTAGGTTATGCCAGGCAATGATTGAGAAAGGTGAGCCAGAGTCTATCTCCATGGGGCATGGTGCCCCTTCCACGTGGACGGTCACGTGGAATTTTTCGGATCCCTCAGCTGTGGTGTGGGCGATGGTCGTCTTGTTGACTTGCCGGCCGTTGGATTGCCGCTCGTCGTTCCGCCTCGGCTGTTGGGATCGTCTAGATGACCTTTGGTAATCGCGGTCCGCAGGTCTTTGCCGCTCGAATGTTGGTTCTGCCGCTCTGCAGGCCTCGGCGATGTGGCCCTTCCATCCGCATCGGCGGCATGTTGCGTCTCGCCAGCGACATCTGGCGCGAGGGTGGTCTCCTTTGCAGCTGGCGCATCTGTCCTCTCGGTTGCCATCTTGTTGGTTTTCCCGCCTTTGGGGCCTCGTGACCTTATGGACGGCCATTTCTCCATCCGACTCCGAGCACGTGGAGATGTCCTCGGATGACTGTGGTTGGTCTCTGTGGATCTTGTGGATCCCTTTCGATCGTCGCATCGCTGCTGCCGCTCTGTCGGACGTTTCCGCCGCGGTTGCTTCTTCGATAACGTCCTTGAGGGAGATCTTTTTCCGGCTGAGGAACTTCTTTTGGACTGAGCAGTCCCTCATGCCGAAGACGATCCGGTCTCTCAGCTGGACGTCCACATTTTCGAACTCGCAGCTGGCCGCGATCTTCCGGAGCGCCGATACGAACTCCTTGAAAGTTTCCCCTTCGTGCTGATTCCGTTGATGGAATTCAAAGTGGTTGGCTAGGGGAGTGCTCGTGGGCGGGTAGTGTTCCTGGAGGACGTCTTGGAGCTCGGACCATGGCATCTGTTCGATGTCTCTGGGTGCCACGAGGTCCATCGCCATCTCCAGAACTTCGGATCCGCAGTGGGCCAGGAAGAGAGCCCTCTTCCTGTTGTCGTCCAAGTCGGTGAAGCCGCTGCCCGCCAGGAATTGTCGGAATCGCACCATGAAGGACTTCCATTTTTCCTGGCTTGGATTGAATGGAGCCAGAGAAATTTGGGGTCCCGACATGGTTCAGTGACTTTGCTCAGTGATTCAGCTCTTGAATGGTGGTAGCGGTCGTGCTGTTGCTCGTCGGTTCTTCTTCAGTCCTTCGTCGCCAGTGTTAGCTCGGCGCCGGAAAGAAACACGACTCAGCTGTCCGTTCAGAACCTTTATTAAGAGTGCAAACTGAACTGCCGGCTGGGCTGCTGAGCCTCCTTATATCCTGCTCAGGCATGCCCGCTGGCCAATGACAACAGTTTAAACCTCCCGCCGGTGGAATCGACCAATCCCCCGGCGGATGTCCTTATAAGGACATAACACTTCTCTTCACTAAACTAGCCATGCCTAGTTCCTGTAACCGTTCTTCCTATGTTTTAGTCTCCAGTCCCCTAATCAGTCGTAGGTTGCCCCTGGTTCAGACCGGTTCTCAAGAACCGGTACTAAAACTGGCGGGAGGCTCTGCCCACCAACCCCGACATCATCAGGAAGCTTCTGCGCATGTGCAGAAGTGCACATGTGCGAGCAAAGTGAGCACGCGTGCACAGCCCCGTTGTGAGCCAGTAGTAAAGGCAAGTACAACCCACCCCTGCCTCTAATCATCTTTGTTGCTCTTCTCTGTACTTTTTCCAGAGTCTCAAGATCTTTTTTATAGTGTGGTGACCAAAGTGAATGCAGTATTCGGGGTGTGGTCTTACTAAGGCTTTATAGAGTGGTATTAGTACCTCACTTGATTTTGAATGTATCCCCCTGTTAATCAATTATTGATTAACATTGCATTGGCTTTTTTGGCTGCCGCCACACACTGTTGGCTCATATTTAATTAGTTGTCCACTAAGACTCCAAGATCTGTCTCACAGTTACTGCTATTAAGCCTGGTTTCACCCAGTCGATATGTGTACTTCTGGTTTTTCTTGCCTAAGTGTAAGACTTTACTTACTTGATTTCTTGAGCAATTGGTTTGTGCAGGTCTGGAAGGCAGAATTTAAAGGCCATCCTGCTTCAGCAGTGCAGAAGGAAAGCTAAGAGTTAACCCAGTTACCCATTCTCTCCTCAAATCAGAAATTGATTGTAGATACATTACCTCAAACACCTGAGAAGCCTATTTGTGGGCTGAGATTTGCTTACTGCATCCAACTGTGCTGTAAATTCTGATTCTTTTTAGGTCCCAAGCGTAATTAGTTTTTGGAACTAGATGTGGATAAGAAGTGTCAGTTTAGACTCCTGCCAAGTCAGAGAGAGACAGAACCTCATTACTCATGAGACCAAAAAAAACCCCCCACAGAATTCAGCAAACTGTAAGGTTTTCCATTGTTCTCTATCTTTCATTGGGGAAAATAATGTTGGGAGGCTGCAAAAGATGCTGTTTCACTCAAAGCCAGCACTTTAGGCAGTGGGAGATACCGGTAATTCCTTGAGGCAAAAATTCTGCATCCAACATTATTTAATGCCTAGATACTGAGAGTTCAGGCAGGCAACCTGGGTTAAGAAGGTGGATTTTTATGAGAGCTCAGGAGGAGTGAAGCAGGCTGAGAAGAGCTGATGCCATTTACGTACTTAAAATTGTAATTTGGAGCTCGGTTTGCACCAGGATTCCACAGCAGTATAATAAAGAAAACAACAGTGCTGTTTTTTCTGCTGATTTCATTACAAGAATTAAGCTCAGAGAAGAGACCTTACCATAGCGATGGTGAGATTGACATCCTTCTTTCTTTCTCCTTGCTGAGCTGGTCTTGAAAACTAAGACAATGCATATCAAAACTTTTGAAGGAGGAATGAATTGTTTCTCCCATAATAAAAAAAAGTGGGGGGAAATCTTGATAAATCGTCATTCAAAGAATTGGTAAATAGGAGAAGATGGATGTCTATGTTCCCAGAATGCCTTACACAGAGATCCCTTCTGGAAGTAAGTTCTATCAGTTTGACATAATATTCCCCCAAATATGTCCTATGCGTTTTAAAGATAAAGGTAAAGGTTCCTCTTGCACAGTGGTGGGTTTCAAATTTTTTTACTATGGGTTCTGTGGGTGTAGCTTGGTGGGTGTGGCATGGCTTGGTGGGCGTGGCTTGGCTTGGCTTGGTGGGCGGGCTTGGTGGGCGTGGTAGGGGAAGGATACTGTAAAATCTCCATTCCCTCCTCAATCCAGGGGAAGATTACTGCAAAATCCCCATTTTCTCCCAATCAGCTGGGACTTGGGAGGCAGAGAATAGATGGGGGCGGGGCCAGTCAGAATTTTTACTGACGGTTCACCGAACTACTCAAAATTTCCTCTATTGGTTCTCCAGAACTGGTCAGAACCTGCTGACACCCACCTCTGCCCTCGCACATGTGCTAGTTGTTCCCGACTCTAGGGGGCGGTGCTCATCTCTGTTTCAAAGCCGAAGAGCCAATGCTGCCTGAAGACGTCTCCGTGGTTATGTGGCCAGCATGACTAAATGCCAAAGGCGCACGGAACACTGTTGCCTTCCCACCAAAGGTGGTCCCTATTTTATTTACTTGCATTTTTTACGTACTTTTGAACTGCTAGGTTGGCAGAAGCTGGGATAAGTAACCGGAGCTCACCCTGTTATGCGGCGCTAGGGATTCGAACTGCTCAGCATCTTAGCCACTGAGCCACCACGTCCCTTCCTGTGCATTTTACTTAGGCTTAAATCGTGCGTTGATAAAAGTCCTAGGCAGCCCAACAGGTTTAGTCTCAGTTTCAAGACTGGATCTTATTCCTCACTAACAATCAGGAAAAACTTGAATACAAGTTGAATTAGTTTTTGAAAAGAATGTCTTTTTTTTCCCCCATCTAGCTGTCCAATAACTTATCACTGGCATGAATAAAATGAGAGAGTAGCAGGATATGTGGAAACTAATAACAAGTGGCAGGTCTCTATTGATTCTATGTTTGGAAAAAAAAATATTTTTAGCATCAAATAGAACTTGATAACGGCCAAGAAATAAATACCCATTCTCCGTACTGTTGATCTTTTCAGGGCCAGCAAATAACAAATAAGCAGAAACATGTTTATTATTCCAACTGGAGGGTGGCTTCTATGTTGGTACATTAATTATTTACTTTGGCTTTATGTTTCTGTAGCTCTTTTCATGAATGGTTTGCCCATCCTCCCCTCGGTTCCCCCTTGGCCTCTTTCTTTTCAGCTCTTAAATGATGCTCAGAATGAAGCTTATTTCAACAGCCATTCTTTGAAGACATGGCAACTTTCCAAAGCTGTGCTGAAAAAGACTTGGCTGATTAATTTTCTACAGAAGGGAGTGGGGGGAGAAATACTCCTGATCTAAATTCTTAAAAGCTTGGTTGGGAATTGATTTCCACCCACTAATATTTGTTCAATTTTATTTAGAACAGGGCTGCGTCAAAACACAAAAATTACATTGACCTCCCCGAATAAGGCTACTGGCTCATTCGAAATGATGAGACAAAATAGGGTCCTAGCTCTAATCTGATTTATAGATGTCATCAGGGAGCTGAGTCTGAACACCTGTGAGTCCTATGATGTCATCACATTGGGACATGGCTCCTGATTGGATGGCTCATATAAAAATTGCTAAAGTCATGGTATCAAAACAATCTGTCAGAAAATACAGGTTGTGTTTGACTTACAACAGTTCATTTAGTGCAGGGGTGGGTTTTTTACTACTGGTTCTGTGGGCGTGGCTTATTTTGTGGGCGTGGCTTGATGGTCATGTGACAATTATTTAGGATTTAGCAGAGGTACTGATCTACCAGGCTTTTAACTGCTTGCAGAGCTGTACCGGTCTACTCATTTGTTTTTGGAGGCACTGGTCTACCCATTTATTTTTGCAGGCATCAGTCTACTCATTTGTTTTTGGAGGCACCGGTCTACCACCACACTGCCTTTTAACACTGATCAGCTATAGGGCGGCCCTTTGAAGCCCCACGGCAAGAGTTTAAACAGCTTTTTTCCTTCTAGCTGATTAGCTGGGACTCGGGAGGCAGCAGTAGATTGGGGGTGGGGCCAAATAAAAGGTAAGAATAACGCAGAGCGGCGGGGGGGCAGAACCGGTTCAGTGATGTTATATTGTCACTGCTACCGGCTCGGCAGAACCGGGCAGAACCGGGAGGAACCCACCACCGATTTAGTGACAGTTTGAAGTTACAATGGCACTAAAAAATGACTTATTTCTATTTTTCAAGCTTACAAGTGTTGCAGCATCCCCACGGTCATGTGATCAAAATTCAGACACTGGGCAACTGATTTCTATTTATGACAGTTGCACTGTCCTGAGGTCATGTGATCACCTTTTGCAATCTTCTGATAAGACAAGTCCATGGGGAATTCAAATTCACTTAACAACTGTGTTACTAACTTAACAACTACAGGGCTTCACTTAACAACTGTGTGCAAGAAAGGTTGAAAAACTCATTTAACAACTGTCTCACTTACTGTGTTTCTCCAAAAAGAAGGCCGGGTCTTATTTTCTTTTCACACACCCCAAAAATGGCTACGTCTTCTTTTTGGAGGGTTCTAATTATTGACCCACCTCCCGGCAGTGGCACCAACAGCCCCGTCCAACAGGAGCCCGCTGTTGGCCCACTTCTTCTGCAGCCACTTGCTGCCACTCACACTTATCACCTTGGCCTCTGTTTTGCCTTCAGATACCTGCCGGAAGGAATCTGTAGCTGATAACCGATCTGGAGCTCTGTTATCAGCTGCAGAGGCCTTCCGGCAGGGATCTGAAGACAAAATGGAGGCCAGGTGATGGGTGTGAGTGGCAGCAAGCGGCTGCAGAAGAAGCAGATGCAGAAGAAGGCAAGACAGGTGTCAGGGGGTATGAGACCTGGTAAGTAGGGCAGCTCCACCACCACCCATCACCACCCTAACTTATTTTTTACCTGTGTGCCTTGCCCCTGCACCCTGAGTTGGGCGGAGTCTTAATTAGGGCTAATTTTGTAGGTGGGGCTTAATTTGATCGCATGTGCTCAAAAATGTGATAGGGCTTCTTTTCAAGGTGGATCATCTTTTTGGAGAAAAACGGTAGTAACAAAGATTTTGGACTCAATAGTGGTCCTAAGTCAAGGGCTAGCTGTAGTTCTATATCCATTTGAATTAGGGTTTGGTTTTGGTTCTATCTTGAATTGCCTTAATGGATGGCTTGCAATGAGAAAGGGTAAAAGGAATATTATTTCATTTTTTTCCCACTCCTGTTTTATCAGCAGCTTTAGATATTATCAGTCATGGATAGTCTCTTGAATCAACTCCAAGGGATTTGAGTTGAAGATATTTTGCTTCAAGACTGATTTCAGGTACAGCACTGGGAGATTTTATCTTGCTCCCTTAGCAATTATAATTTAGGATTTGGCAGAATCCTAATTTTTCCAAGTACTGTTTCACCTTTAAATGAAGCTTTAAGTGCAGAGACTGGGGGATTTGAAGGAAGATGTATTCACACACTGAAGACATGTCACGTACAAGTCTTATTTTGTTGTTAGTGATCACAATTGAGACAAATGCCTAGATGTAGCAATGGACAATAGTAAATTGGCAGGAAATCAATCTGTGGAAGTGTGAACTTTTTGTGCCTGTGTAGTTCCCATATCCTGCAACTAATTATTTTTAGCAATTCTGGATAGACCTGCACTCCTTCTACAGTGTGTGGCTCTCTGTAGAGACATTCATTTTCAATAGAAGCATAATAATCTTGATGGCTGATTGTCAACATTGGCTGGTAGGTGTTGTGGTCTGCCAGCAGCCAGCGGAGCTGGTGGCACACTCAGAAAGTGAGGAGGTTGGGGAGGAACATGGGCCAGTCTGGAGTCTGGGGAAGGCTCTGATGAGGGCTCTGCATCAGAGGCAGCGATGGAGCCAGGGCCGTCTGACAGTTGTCAGCTGTCTTCGGAGTTGGACATCAGTGGGGCAGAAGAACAGCTGGAGCCTGTTCCCAGTGTGCGCCTGTGCAGAGTTGCCAGGAGAAGGGAACAGCTAAGGAACAAGGGTCAACTCAGGAGTAAAGCCACAGGTGGACTGTGAATGGCCCCTCCCAGAGGGAATAAAAGAGGAGCAAAAGAGGAGGTGAGTTTGCAGGAGATGATTAGTTTGCTTAATTGGCTCGTGACTCTCAGAGACTTCTTGCCATGTTTTGAAGATATCGACCTGACAGCTCTCCAAGCCAGATAAGATCTGTGACTGTTAATTCACCCTTTAAAGACTTTGCTAGGTGCGAATGAGAGGAATTCACAGTAACTTAATAAAAAGGGGTTTTTGTCAGGACAAATGCTCTTGGGAAGCCTAGGTCAGAACAATAGGGTAACTTCAACCTCTTCAACCTTTCTGAGACAAAGAGAGCTATCCCAATAGCAGTACTGCAACATGTTTTATGGTGGGTTCCCTTTGAGGGTGCTCAGAAATACAAGCACTCCCTTTAGTTTGCTCCTTTCTCTCTTGTACCTACAACTCTTGTATAAAGGTGATGCATTGGTAGCGAATGAATTCTCAAGCCATAGTTTGCTGGTGGTCTACAGAAGTCTAAAGAGTTTAAGATGGCTTATCTATAAAATGGATAAGCATATCAGCCTAGGCGCTCCTTGTGGATTTGGAGCAGTGGTGGGTTCCTTCCGGTTTGGCCCGGTTCTCCCAAACCGGTAGTGGTGACAATATGATTGTCACATGACCATCAGGCCACAAACCACAAAATAAGCCACGCCCACAGAACTGGTAGTAAAAAAATTTAGAACCCACCCCTGATTTGGAGGATATACCCTTTGCCCTACCACGGTCCATTAATATTTATTTTAATATTATTTGTCGGCAGGTATAATGGGGTGTGAGAATAACCTTGGGAGACAGGAGGAAGAGCTACCACATAGATAATAGGAATCTGAATTCAAAGGAGGAATAGGGGTAAAGAAAGCATTTCAGAAGGGACCCTCCCTAAGTCTCTGGAAAGTAAAAGTAGGGGAGGAGGGAAAATGTTTTCAGACTTGCAAGAATCTGTTGCGATAATTTTACAGTAAAAGTAATATTAGGATTCATGGTTTTGGTTTTTGATCTGGCCTACCTTGGAGAGCTGACATTAAGAACATCCCATCACGTGAAACCAAAGAACCAGAGAGATTGCGAAGAACAACGTTCCGGGGGTGGGGTGGGGGGGAATGCCCAAACATTTCTTTGATTTATCCTCTCTCTGCTTTACATCAGTTTGGTAAGTAAATAAAATGGATGTTGACAATTAGGGATTTAACTTAGCATGAGGCACAAGACGTTTAAATAAAAATGAAATTTCTGACTCCTCCCTCTCTCAGAGATGGCAAAAACAGTGTTCATTTGCATGAAGGAACATTGCAGTGTTCAACTGCATAAATATGTGCATAGAAGCAGAGTTAGAGACAATATAATTTAAATCGATATATAAATCTGTTTCACCATTGTGGGAAAGACCAATTATCACTGCTTCTGTGCAGTTCATTATCTAGTGGTTTGCAATTGCTTTCCTCCCTTTCTTTCTTTCTTTCTTTCTTTCTTTCTTTCTTTCTTTCTTTCTTTCTTTCTTTCTTTCTTTCTTTCTTTCTTTCTTTCTTTCTCAAAGGTCTCCCTTCCAAATACTAACTGCTTAGCTTCTGAATCAAACTGTGTCAGCCAAATGCTGAGCTATTATTCAATTACTGTTTGCAATCAATTATTTCAAAGCCTGGTCTGTTTTCACATCAGATGATTATTTATTTTGCAACTGGATTTGGCTTACTTAGATTGCAACCAGAGGAAGCTTTCAAAGGGTGAGTTGTTCTTTGCATAATACAGATATAGAAAGAGAGAGAGAGAGAGAGATGATAGATGATGGAGGGATGAATAAATAAGAAAGAGGAAGGGAGGGAGGGGGAGGGAGATGATAGATAGATAGATAGATAGATAGATAGATAGATAGATAGATAGATAGATAGATAGATTGATTCTTGAGAGGAATATCTTAGGGGTCCCCAAACCCCGGGCCATGGGCCACCACAGGCCACAGCCTATTCAAAACCAGGTCATGGGAGAGATGGACAAATGTACATGCATGAAGGTCCACTCATATGAGCGGTGGGCAAACATGCAAATGAAGCTCCACTTGCACGAAGAGAAGGTACTCATCACAGGTGGTATTCACTTACCTTCGCTACTGCTTTGCAAATGTGAGAGTGCATGTACGCTCGCTCGCTTTGCTCGCAGGCGCCACCTCCGCACAGGCTCAGGGCCTTCCACGCATGTACAGATCATCAAAAACGGGACGTGATTACATCAGGGTAGGTGGGGGGGAGTCTCCTGCCACTGCCACTACCAATTCGCCCGAACTGGATAGAACCAGCTGAATACCACCACTGGTAGACATGTGCAAAGCTTCATGTGTGCAAGGATTGTGTTTGAACACAAGTGCCCTCCATTCAACTGCCTTCCCCTCATGCACAAAGCTCCCAGGAGTCCCCACAGGGGCCATTTTGAATGCAGGTAAGTGCAGGATGCGCGCAGAGGCTCAGGGAGGATGAAAAATGGGCCTACCAGAAGTTCGGGAAGGCTGGAAACGGACCCATTTCTGGCCTCCAAAGGACCTCCAAAGCCTGAGGAGGCTGTTTTTGCCCTTCCGGAGGCTCAAGGTAAGCGTCCAGAGCCCTGGGAGGGCAAAAATGCCCCTCCCCCCAGCCGTGGTACAGGAAGCTGACTAGGCCACACCCCCATGGCCACGCCCACTCAGCCACTCAGCCACTTACTAAAATTTTTGAAGCCCACCCCTGATAATGAGTTCTGCAGAACGTAAACCTGGTCCCTTCTTTATGACATTTTGATCCGCTATTGAGTATTTCTTAAGAGTAAACCAAGTAACCTGCCAACACAGGTAAGACAGCAATCATTTCATAGCTCTTATTGTTTCCCACACTTTGATGCATCCAGAAAATGTATCTCCCTTTCTTTTTTCTTTACAACTTGCTTAATGTGAGGGTTTTTTTTAAAAAAAAATACACTTTCATTCTTTCACAAGTTTTCAATTAGTAATAATGTTCTGAAGCAGCATATTGTACAGGCAGTCCTTGACTTACAACCATAATTAAGCCCAAAATTTCTGTGGCTAGGTGAGACATTTGTTAAGTGAATTTTGCTCCATTTTATGAGCTTCCTTGCCATAGTTTATTTAGTTATTTAGTTATTATTCGTATTTCTATGCTGCCCAACTCTCCAAGGACTCTGGGCAATATATATATTGTTCATATATAATAAGAGAAGTTAAAAACCCATACACACCGCTCATAGCCGGATCTCACAAGATTGCAATGGTGAGATCAACGGCCGCAAGCCTGCCAGAAAAGCCAGATTTTCACCATTTTCTGGAAGGCCAGTAGGGTGGGAGCGGTCCTGGCCTCAGGAGGTAGCTGATTCCAGAGAGCCAGGGCAGCCACAGAGAAGGCCCTCCCCCGTGGACCCGCCAGGTGACATTGTTTAGCTGACGGGACCCGGAGGAGGCCAACTCTGTGGGATCTTACTGGTTGTTGGGAGCTATGCGGTAGAAGACGGTCTCGAAGATAGCCAGGCCCTAAGCAATATAGGGCTTTAAAGGTAATAACCAACACCTTGAATTGTGACCGGAGACCAATAGGAAGCCAGTGCAGCACACGGAGGATTGGTGTAATGTGGGAGTACCTAGGTGTACCCACGACCGCTCGAGCAGCTGCATTCTGGACCAACTGTAGTCTCCGAACACTTTTCAGGGGTAGCCCCATGTAGAGTGTGTGCAATAATCCAACCGTGAGGTGACAAGTTGTTAAGTGAATCACTGCCGTTGTTAGTGACAGGGTTGTTAAGTGAGTCGGACTCCCCCATTAACTTTGCTTGTCAAAAGGTGATCATACATTTCCACAACATTGCAACCGTCTTAAATATGGGTCAGTTGCCAAGCATCTGAAGTTTGATCAGGTGAGCATGGGGATGCAGCAATGGTTGTAAGTGTGAAAAAATGGTCATAAGTCACTTTTTTCAGTGCCGTTGCAACTTTAAATCATCATTAAACGAACCTTTGTAAGTCGAGGACTATCTGTATCTGGGGTGTTTATTTTTTTTAAAAAAATGAGCCTAGATCAGTGATGGCTAACCTTTTTGTGGTCGCGTGCCAAAAATGGGGGGTGGGGGTCGCATGTGTGTGTGCCCACACCCATAATTCAATGTGGGGGCCCCCACACATGCATGCACGGCCCCCCTGCGCTCCCCCTGCTTTTGGCACGTGATGGCATGGTGGGCCCAGGAGGCCCATTTTTCGCCCACCCCAGGTTCCAGAGGCTTTCTTGGAGCCTAGAGAGGGTGAAAACAGCCTTCCCCACCCTCCCGGAGGCCCTTTGGAGGCTGGAAAAGGCCCATTTGCCAACTTCTGGTGGGCCTGGAAGGACTGAAAATCATCTGGCCGGTGCTCGCATACATGCTGGAGCTGAGCTAAGGCAATGCTCACATGCCCACCGATATGGCTCCGCGTGCCACCTGTGGCACGTGTACCATAGGTTTGCCATCACGGGCCTAGATCCTTACTTGACATTCTGTGGGATTTTTTTTAAAAAACTAGCATTCACCAACTTCCTAATTTTCTTCCGTTGCTGACTGGAATCTTTGATAGATTTTTTATTTTAATCAGGCTGTGCAAATTCCCCTCAGTGGTTTTGTTGGTATTTTACAAAAATATTCCTTTACCGCAGTACATATGCCCTGGTGGCGGTAGCTCAGCAAAATCTTGCAGCCACTCGCTTCTTTTTTGCTCTGGCTTTTTTTTTTTGGGGGGGGGGTAGAGAATCCTGGATGACTGACATCTTCTATCAAATCAAAATTCCCAGGTGACAGGATGATTTTTGTCACTCCTTCTATCCAACCAGGATTCAGAGTTGCTCAGTTTTTTCCCCTCTATATGTACCATCTGTCTCTCCTTGTTATTGAAAAATGGCAATAATTCTTACCTTGTGTTCTTTCTTTCTTTTATATTATTATGCCTTTCTTATTTCTAGCATTGTGTGCTCATTCTTCTTCTTTCACTGTATTTTATTTCAGCCCTGTAACTGTAATAATAATGATTTCATTTGATCCTTTGACAAGTAAATCGTATGATGGAGTTTTATTTATATATATATCCCTTCTTTTCCCCAGGTTTATATATCTATATCTCCCTATATATATTTTTACAGAGTCAAGTTGGTATTAAAGCAACAGACTAAAAACTGGGAGATTTTGACTTCTAGCCCTGCCTTAGACACAAAGCAGTTGTATGACCTTGGGCCAGTCACTCTCTTTCAGCCCTAAAAAGAAAGGAATGGCAAACCACTTCCAAGAAAACCTTATCAAGAAAATTGCAGGGATTAGTCCAGGCAATGGCAATAGGAGTTAAAAACTGACTCAATTCTATATATGTATGTGTGCTACTGTCCCAGCTCGGGAGTCACAGTCCTAAATGTTTCTACCACTTTGGCCTTTGCTCTCCACATCATCTCTAGTTCCTTCTTTAGGCCCTACTACTTCTCCAGCTCCTTGTACTCCTTCTTGATGTTTCTGCCACTTGGCATCACTGCACCTATCACCACTGTTATCTTCTGTCTGTGTCTACAACTACAATGTCTGGTTGATTGGGTCAGTACTTGCTTGCCTGACTGGATCTGGAAGTCCCAGAGGATCTTAACTCTTTTTTCTTCAGAACCTTATACCTCTCACTGTAGGCAAAACTAGAGCAGGTAACACAACCAGGATCAAGGTTGAATGCTTCCCTTGTTACAATCAGATCCGGACTGACTTGTTATTCCCATTGTCTAATGAAGTCATGCCTTCATGACATTTCTCAGATACCTTCAGAGTTTTGCACTATCATTTGCTTTCTCTCTTACCTGGTTATCTGTAAACACAGTTATGAAGAAAGAACAGGATGGACAGCCTTCTAAAAAAACCAAGATCAAGGAAGAGACATGGTAGGCAGTAGTGGGTTTCAATTTAGTTTGCTACTGGTTCATTTGTGCATGCGTACTAACACATGATGCTTCTGCACATGCATCCAGGTGGGTGGGCGGAGCCTCCTGCCGCCGCTACCAGTTCGGCCGATCTGGTGGTAGCAACCCACCACTGATGGTAGGTATTCTAGGAAAGCTATCTTATGATGGTAGACAGGGCCAGGTTAAGGCCAACTTATGTCTTAGCTACAGCCCAATACTGTGCTTTTTGGCTGAAAAATAAAGTTGAATGCGGCAATGAAAAAATTAAGGGCATGACAGCTATGGAAAAAACTCTGTAATGACCCTCTTCCCTTGGTGCCCCTAAATAGTGCTTATTATGGTTAATAATGGGGTGTGTCCCCGTTACTTCTCCCAGCTTCTGCCAACCTAGCAGTTCGAAAGCACGTAAAAAATGCAAGTAGAAAAATAGGGACCACCTTTGGTGGGAAGATTACAGCATCCCATGCGCCTTTGGCATTTATTCATGCCGGCCACATGACTACGGAGACGTCTTCGGACAGTGCTGGCTCTTAGGCTTTGAAACAGAGATGAGCACCGCCCCCTAGAGTTGGGAATGACTAGCACATATGTGTGAGGGGAAGCTTTTAAAATGCTTTTAAAAGGCTCTGACAATTCCAGCTGAGTTGCCTGATTGTCAGAGGCTTTTGTTTTCTTTTAAAAGAATTTTTTTTTTGCTTTTAAAAGAAAAAAAAAGCCTCTGACAATCAGGCAACTCAGCTGGGATCGTCAGAGCCTTTTAAAAGCATTTTTTCTACAGCCTCTTCAGCCGAAGAGATTGTTAAAAAATGCTTTTAAAAGGCTCTGACGATCCCAGCTGACCCATGCGATTATCAGAGGCTTTTTTTTAAAAGGCATTTTTTTGGCCGAAGAAAAAATGCTTTTAAAAATAAAGAAAAAAGCCTCTGATCATTGTGCGGTTCAGCTGGGCATGGGGGTGGGAGGGGAGGCAGAGATTTTTGCTATTGGTTCTCTGAACCACCCACTGCCATCACTACCGGATCGGGTGATCCGGTCTTAACCGGGAGCATTTCAGTCCCAGCGTGAAGGCGAAATCGTATGATGGTTGAGAGGGTTAGATATGTCTAGCCTATCAAAGAAAGGGATGGAGGGGACATGATAATTGTTTTCCAGTATTTGAAGGCTTGTCACAGAGAAGGTCAACTTATTCTTCAAAGCATCTGAGGGCAGGAGAAGATGCAACGGGTGGAAGCTTGTTAAAGAGCGATTCAACCTAGAAGGAGAAAATTTTCTGAAAGTGAGAACAATTAATCAATGGAATAGCTTGCCTTCTGAAGCTGTGGCTGCTCCATCGCTGGAGGTTTTCAAAAATAGACTGACAGCCCTTTGAGTAGAAAGGTCTGGAGCAGGATTTGAACCAGAAGACCTCCAAAGTTCCTCCCAGCCCTATGATTCTATTCTTTTTTTAAAGGATAACACAAGCCAAGGGACAGCTATTCTGAGTAATTTTCTCAGTTAAAAATATCTCCCAGGGTTGAGAAATAATTTTCTCTCTCCCTTCTTTTTTTTTCTTTTTAAGACCAGAGCTGAATTTGTCTAGACCAGAAGACTTTTTTTTTTTTTGAGGGGGGAGGAAGGAGAAGAGAGAAAGAATATACATGTAGATTGTCGTAGTGATAGATGCCTTACAGGAGGTGCTAAATTGAAAATTGATTGACTTGGGGTTTTATTATTTCCTTTGCAGAATAGCAATAGCACTTAGATTTATATACCGCTTCGCAATGCTTTTACAGTCCTCTCTAAGCAGTTTACAGAATCAGCCTATTGCCCCCAACAAACTGGGTCCCCATTTTACCCACCTCGGAAGGATGGAAGGCTGAATCAACCTTGAGCCTGGTGAGATTTGAACTGCTGAACTGCAGCTAGCAGTCAGCTGAAGTAGCCTGCAGTACTGCACTCTAACCACTGCGCCACTGCGCGGCTCTTTGCATGCAAATGCAAACAAATGCATTTGTTTGACAGCATCCTAAATATCTAAATAGCTAAGCCTAATTATCTATATAATTATTCATCAGTTCAAGTTTGACCAGCTTCTGTTCAATGGGGATTCATTGAAGTATGCAATTTGACCAGGGGTATATGCCTAAATTACAGCTGTGTGTTGTTGTTTTAACTCACATGAGAGAAGCCATTTGGATGTTCTGCTTTAGACATCATGTTTTAAAACAGCTTTGTCCTGCCTGATGTTTATTAGGTGTGCTGAACTGTGAGTCCCATGAACTCCCCAACACATATGTATTGGGATGGGGTGACATGAATTGAAGTCCAGTCAATGGAATTTGTTTTATTTTGTTTTACAGTCTGAGGGAACCCCTCCTCTGAAGAATGAAATATTTTAGGAAATATTTAAAAGGCGGAATATTATATTTCCCTGGATGAGAAATGGAGAAACATGTTTTTTTTAGAGGGAGAAAGCAGCCCCCACTTTTCTTAATAGCCCTTAGCAGATGTCAGCACTTAAGATATAAAGAGCTTATTGAAAGAAGCCAAGTATCTAGGTAGCTCTATTCATAGGCAAAGCAAATACTGCAGGCAGAAATCCATTCAAAACAGGATATTTTGAAATTCCCTGCAGCAAGATCTGAAGAAAGGTCGGATTAGCCCTCAGCCACAATAGGAATTGCCCAACACACCTTCATTGCATCACCCACAGAAACTTCAACCAAACTTAGCTCAGACAAGCATGACCCCTAAATGGCCCTATGGGAGTCTGACAACAGCCAATAGAACACATGTTTTTCCACAGGAACAGGAAGCTCAAGTTCAAAGACCAAGAGAAGGTATAAATAACCCCCACTCTCAACTCCATGTGGTCAGCTCTATAGTGGTTCTATAGAACTGGTAGTAAAACCAGCAGAAGGCTCTGCCCACTGACCCCGACGTCATCAAAACACTTCTACGCATGAGCAGAAGCTTCTGTGCTTACGCAGAAGAGGATGCACACAAACAAAGCAAGCACACGCACG
This sequence comes from Masticophis lateralis, assembly GCA_030761175.1. Taxonomy (NCBI): domain Eukaryota; kingdom Metazoa; phylum Chordata; class Lepidosauria; order Squamata; family Colubridae; genus Masticophis; species Masticophis lateralis. Next base: position 12,732,462 of record JAUDYJ010000006.1, on the reverse strand, counting down.
CAGCCCCACTGCAAACTGGTAGTAAAGGTAAGTAAAACCCACCCCTAGTCAACTGCCCAGAATCACACATGCTTGGTAGTTCTGCTTCATCAATAAATGGATCCTAGGATTTGTACTTTGCCTATAGAGCCAGCTATGACCCCTACATAACCCCTACATGGCCCCATGGGAGTCTGACAACAGCCAATAGAATACATGTTCTTGCACAGGAACAGGAAGCTCAAGTGCAAAGCCCAAGAGAGGGTATTAAAAAAAAAACCCACTCTCAACTCCATGTGATTCTGCTTCATCATTAAACCATCTTTCCAATCAGCCTCTATGTTTCTAGTGTCTTTCTCCCAGCTTGGAAATGAACCAGATGGATATTTCTTCCCACAATTCCAATGTGTTTGGAGGGCAGTAGATTGAGGAAAGGGAGTCCCTGCTCACCATCTTTTAATGTCGTATGGTTGTACTTCAAACAGAAAGTAGCCAAGCTGAACATGTTCTAAATGAGAAATCATTGCTCAATTTGCATACCGTGAAATCTCCTGGGAGCACCAGACCATCGCAGCCATTCTTCCTAGACACAAAAATCCCCATGAGCTTTCATAATTTTCTTGTTTTCACCAAGCTTTGTAGTCAAAATGATCTCAACTCTTTGGATATGAACTCACAGAAAATGAGGCAAAATGTTTTCAAAACATTCCAGCAAAAACTACAGCTGAAGGAAATACTTCAATCCAACTTGCCTGATGAAAAAAAAAATACTGTAGTGTCTCCAAAAGACAATTGTCTAAATTAAGTCTGAACCGTTCTAAGCTTGTATATTTACATCTGTGGAGATTCTCAATCATCCAGGTCATAATTGTCTCAAAGGTGCTTTTTCAAAAGGCAACTGGACTGTTTCTTTTCCCTTGAGGCAAAAGAAGATGACATTTCACTTCTCATCCAAGAAGCTTCATCGGTTCTGATATAGAACTGATGAAGCTTCTTGGATGAGAAGCAAAATGTCTTCTTCCTCATGGGAAAAAAACCAGTCCAGTTGCCTTTTGAAAAAACACCTTTGACACCTATATATTTACATTTACCTTCACTTGCTTTGCAAAGAATATTGTACCAAATACAATAGGGAAGGCAAAATTAATTATCTCATAATTTTTAACGCCATCTCTCTCAACCCCATATCAATCCATCCATTCTGCTTATATATTACTGTACATTCACATAATGAAACGAAACCAAAATCTCAGTAGTCTGCTTCAATATATTACTTCCTCATTTGAATATTCACATTTGAACAAGAACGATCCACATATGTGTTCATGCATATTCAAAGTCTGCCAGCAAAAAAATACTTTTAATCTATTGGGTAACAAATTAAGCAGCAAATACATGCCTGCAGCAGAATTAATGAAATAATGTAACATCACACTTTTGGGAAAAAAACATGATAAAATGTTCAAAGTTTTAATACACAGCAAAATATTTCAGCTGCCTCCTCTTTGGCCTATTCTGAGGTGAGTCAAAGGGCCTTGTTATTATTAATAGTTCAGTTAAAACACCATCATAAATTCATGGTTTTTTTTTTAATACTATCCTTCAGGATCAAGAACAGATTTGTCAGAGGTTGGTGTTCTGATTTATAATCATCCAACAGGACTCCAGATCAATTTACATACTAGAAATGTGTGGCTAATTTCGGAGTTGCATACATTGTGGCTTTCCAGTTACAATAGTGGCCAAAATTGTGGAAGCGTTTTGGGAAAAGTGTATTTTTGAGGTTTGATGGCTAATGACACCACTTCTTTTTTCTTCTTGAATTTCAAGATAATCATATTTCACTGCTGGAATGGCCTGGGAATAGCCCAGACCTTAACCCAATGGAAAATCTATTGAGCCGACTAAAGAAAGTTGTTAGTCAGAAGCGACCCAGCAAAAAAACCCAGTTAATAGAAGCAATCATTCAATCTTGGTTTCACATTATAACAGCTGCAGAACTAAAAAACTTGGTTCCCAACTAAATGTTGGTTCTCAACTAAATGTTACCCAACTAAGTATTAACTGACATGGTGATAATTTTTGTATGTCTTGTTTTTTGTATGATGATAATTTTTATATATCTCATTTTTTCTCCATGTTTCACTTTTCTTCTTTAAACTGTAACTGCTATTCTAATAGCAAATCCTTCATAAAAGTCATTGCATTACATTCTTGATTAAGTTATCTTTACATTGACATATAATTTTACGGTACTACTCCAAAAAAAAATGGTGTTATTAGCCAGTTTTAGAAAATACACTTCTCCTAAAAGGCTTCCACAATTTCGGCCACTACCGTATTGTCAAAGTCCTTCTTCCAAGATCTCTTTCCATTGATTTTGCTAGTTCTTGTTGCTGAGAAACAGGAATTGGTAACACTTGGAAGATCCGTTTCTTCATCTGGGTTCCCACACTATATATTTATTAGGCTGATTAACCACACAGAGACTTAAAGTATTTCGACTTCTACTTTCCACAGCTGCTTGGAAACAGAAGGCAGTAGTGAAATTATAGTACTTTGCACAGACATGTGTGGGTATGAATAGCAATTGTAAGCCTCTGAGCCATGCCTACTGTTTGAGAGACAAGGTGGGCCTCTGTATTTTAGCAGTTGAGATGTGCTGGAAGACAAAGTGGGCTGTAATAGCAGATTGTGAGAGCCAGAAAATTTTCACCCCACACCCTTTTCCTTCTGCTTCCTTAAGGCAATCTTTCAGCAAACTAAACAAGACTGTCTTTTAACTTTCTGGATATTTAAAAAATGGTAAATTATGTGGCTGGGTTTATTAAAACCACTGGACTAAATGAAGAAAGTAGCTAAAGTTCAATATTGCGACCCTACTTGGATCGGGAGGCTTTCCTCATAGTCACTCATGCCCTTGTCACCTCACAGTTGGACTGTTGCAACATGCTCATCATGGGGCTACCCTTGAAAAGTGTTTGGAGACTACAGTTGGTCCAGAATGCAGCCACACGAGTTATAGTGGGTGCGCCTAGATACAACCATATTACACCAATTCTCCGCGAGCTGCACTGGCTCCCTATCGGTCTCCGGGCTCAATTGAAGGTGTTGGTTATTACCTTTAAAGCCCTACATGGCTCAGGGCCAGGCTATCTTCGAGACCGCCTTCTACCACATAGCTCCCAGCGACCGGTAAGAACCCACAGAGTCGGTCTCCTCTGGGTCCCATCAGCTAAACAATGTCGGCTGGCGGGCCTGCGGGGGAGGGCCTTTTCTGTGGCTGCCCCGGCTCTCTGGAACCAATTACCTCCTGAAGTCCGGACCGCCCCCACCCTATTGGCCTTCTGGAAAGTGGTGAAGACCTGGCTCTTCCAGCAGGCCTGGGGCCATTGATCTTGTTATAGTGATCTTGCAAGACCCTGCCACAAATTGGAGTGTATGTGTTTTAATGTTTTAATGTCTTCCTTTAACTTTTGTATAGGATATCGTTGCATTGTTTTATTCTCTGTTGTAAGCCGCCCAGAGTCCCTTGGGAGTGGGGTGGCATAGAAATGCGACAAAATAAAATAAAATAAATAAATAAATAAATAAATATTGTATTAGAATCTGTTGTGTCTTAGTATGTGGAAAGCAGCCCATTCTATTAAGTCTTAATCAATTTATTTGTCTAGGTATAATGTATTATACCTAAGAAACCCATGAAAAATGTAGAGATGTTGGTTGAGCCCATGCTATGAGTAATTTTTTTCCTAACTAGCACTTCTTAGAGCAGAATAAGTTCAATAAATTTCTCAATGTGTCACACTGTAATAGGTTTTGGCTAAAGCTGTTTGTTTCTTCAACAGCAGCGCACATATCTAAAATCCACAACTCATTTTATCCACATTTGTTGAACAAGTCTTTTAAACCCAATCAATATGGCATGCACGGACATACACACACACAGAGGAGGCCTAGGAAAGAGAAAATGAAATCTAATGGCTCAACTAATAATACCTTATATCTTAGCAGAGAACAAAATGATGCACTCAGCGCAACCATAATATGGCATCGCTTTGCTAAATTTTAAGCAAAGAAACTGTGCCCTGAATACAGTATCTTCAAGTGTGGAGTAGATATCATTCGTAGACAGTAAAGTCCATATAATTCTCTGTCAAACTCCCAATATCTCTGCAGAAATAAATCTTGGTTTTAACACTTTTTCTTCTTCTTCTTCTGAGGAACGTTCAGTTATTGGAATGAAATTTTGGTACAAACGTTCGTGGCACAATTCCAAGTTTGAACATCAGCAGATGGGCCACCTCTCTTAAAGACTGAGCTTTGGAAATAACATTAGCAATAACACTTAGTGTCAGCTTTCCGAGTAATGCACCTGTTGAAAGCAGAACTTCAAGGCAGGTAGAACATGTTTATTGGCAGGTTAATAAGGCAGATTAAACATGTTCCTTTAAGAACATGTTGATTGGATACATCATATCAACACAGCCGGTGAAAACCAACTCTGAAAGTTCCCGCACTTTTCACCTAATTAAAATAATAATACTCCCCCCACCCCGCCCGTGTCATTAGTCACATTGTCCAATGAATATAGTTGGCAGGCTCGGCTCCTTCACCAGCCACCTCTTACAATGATCTTGGTTCCCACAGGAAAACTTTATTTTGACTGTAAGCTGGGCTATCTATTTTCCACCTCCCCTTCTTTCTCAGGCTTTGGGGCAACTGTGAGGCAACACAAGATGGCGCCAGCCAGGTTCGCTTCAGAGTTGACCCTTAGATATATATACCACTTTTTTTAAAATCAAGTTTTATTGATTTTTTCCCTCCACATTCACCCACATATTTTATAAACAGAGTATTGGCCATATCATAACATACAATTTATCATATTCAAATACATTTTACTCAGTTACAATTTTTGCCAAGATCTTCTTTTTCCATTTTTTGATCATATCTTAAAATTTATATGTTTATTTGTATAAACAACATCTTTATTCGCCCTCAACTTCTCATTTCTCTATTTTTACTCATATTTATTCTCTTTTATTTTTTAATAATTCATTCTTTATCCTAGTGCATTTACACATGTTTGGGGTTGCCTTTCTTCCATTTCATCTTTTTTATTGTACAGCAGTCTTTCTTCTCAGTCTCTTCCACCTCCCTCCCTTCTTTCCTTCCTACTTTCTTCTTCCCTCCTCTCCTACTCCTTCTCTACTTCCCCTTCCTTTCTCCTCTTCCTCTCTTGCATATACCACTTCATAGTGCTTTACAGTCCTCTTTAAGCCATTCAGAAAGCCAGCATATTTCCCTCAGAGGGCGGAAGGCTGAGTCAACTATGAACCCCATCAGGATCAAACTCCAGGCTGTGGGCAGAGTTAGCCTGCCATACTGCTTTCTAACCACTGTGCTACCATGGCTCTTGAAGTGAAATGTGATATGCACTTTGGAAATGTTTTGTATTTGAAATGTAAACTCCTGCTCTACACAGGAGAAAACAAGGAAACAAGAAAGCTGTATTAAAAATGCAATTAATTAATTTGTTTTTTAAAAAATGTTTAATAAAAATGCAATTAATTACCATATTTTTTGGACTATAAGACACACAAGAATATTAGACGCATCAAGATTTTGAAGAGGAAAACAAGAAAAAAAATCGTTTTTGGCCTTCACGCATCCGAATTTTGCCCTCCCTGGCCCCCAGGAGCACACTGTAGGCCTCCCAAACCCTCTGCGCGCCCCGTTTTTCACAAAAATGGGACGTACAGAGGGTTTGGGAGGCCTGCAAAAATGAGCCCATTTTTGGCCTCCCAAACTCCCCATGCATCGCGTTTTTGCCTTCCCCAGCCCCCAGGAGCACTCTGCATCCTCCCAAACCCTCTGAGCATACTGTTTTTGCAAAACAACGAACCTGTTTTTGGTAAAAATGGGACATGTGGGGTGGGGTTTTGGGAGGCCAAAAATGGCTGTATTCGGTGTGTAAGATGCACCAACATTTACACCCTTTTTTGGTCAGGGAGTGTGTCTTATACTCCGAAAAGTATGGTATCTGATTTGAAGGTTAAGAGGTCACAGTGAAATCTTATTACAGTATGGAATCTCAAATCTTGGAGTACTACAACTTCTAAAACAGGGGTGTCAAACTCACATCATCATGGCAACTTCACTTGACATGTCACAACTTTTTTCCCCCTGGGCATGAGTGTGGCCAGCCGTGACGCATCCAGCCCACGCTCCGCGAGTTTGACAACCCTGCTCTAAAAATATAAATGAATTTGAGTCCCCTCTCTTGGGAATAAAACTAATAATTTCATTATGGTTAAGATGTGGTAATAGATATACAGTATTTACTGCACCATCAGTAATTATCACTCTATATATCACAGATATTCTCAGATTTTGCAGTCTTACATCCATCGGGACATCAGAAGACAAAATGGGAAACAAACCCTAGAATGAGCTTCAACAATACTTCTCCTAGAAAGCCAGTGGATTAAGGCCCCAGGCTAGAAACTGGGAGACAGTGAGTTCTAGTCCCACCTTAGCATGAAGTCAATTGGGTGACCTTGGGCTAGTCAGTCCTGGGAAAGTGGTAATGGCAAACCACATCCAAAATATTGCCCAGGAAACTGCAGGGACTGATTGAGGCAATAGCTAGGAGTTAACCAGTGCTGAAATTCAAATTTTTTTACTACCAGTTCTGTGGGTGTGGCGTGGTAGGCGTGGTGTGGTTTGGTGAGTGTGGCTTTGTGGGCATGGCAGGGGAAGGATACTGCAAAATCTCCATTCCCATCCCACTCTGGGACCAGCCAGAGGTGGTATTTGCCAGTTCCCTGAATTACTCAAAATTTCCACTACCGGTTCTCCGAACTACTCAAAATTCCCGCTACCAGTTTTCCAGAACCTGCTGGATGTCAACCCTGATTCAAAGGCATTCACACAGAGAGACAAATTGCAGAAACT